>NW_018922641.1:33456-76399 GCF_002207925.1 Prunus avium
TTGCGAGTATCACAAGTTGAGGATGCAGCTTAATCCATTTTGGTGGAGCTAAATCTACGCAACAGTTCCTAATGCTTAATTTTAGGTTAGACAACAAATGATCAAATTAGGGAATTAGGAACACAAGGTTAGGACCAAACACCATGGCCTAATCATACTTTAGCTAGAATCAATCTTTGAATCTGAATTAGACTTGTTACTTGAATCTTTATAACCCAGAATTGAATTGTTATGGTGAATCGAATGCCCTAGTCTCCAAACCTGTGTTTTAACCTTCAAAACCACCCTTTGTTACTTTTGTTTACTTGCTTTCCGTTGCAATTTCAGTTTGTTCATTTCTTTCTATAATCACAAGCATTCTCACTTCAAAGTTCATTTTAATCTTGCTGCATTTGTTTTCAAACTCACTCCTGCTTTAAATTCTGTTTTAGATTTAACTTCCTAACTTCTTGAATTTGGTAATCTAAAGTACATAACTAATTTGAACTTCTCAGTCTTCGTGGGTACGACCTCGTACTTGTCTTGCTATATTACTAATTGCCCTGTACAATTGCGAGTTAACATATTATTAACAACACCCATCCAAACCATGCACCAATATTGTCCCTATCTTAACCACTTAGGTCCAATCCTTAAGTTGGGTTAGGCCCAATGGACCTCTAAGCGTGGGGGTTTATCACAAAAGGCCTCCGTGCAATTAGGAGTGGGCCAACTATATTTAAACTGTAAATTATTGTTGTATTGTTGGGTTCATTTTTATACATGATTTATCATATGATTCACCCAATAGTTTGAGTTAGGTCTTGACATTTTATAGCTTTTTACTTCCTTTTTGTGTTTTCATAGATTTTACCTTGATTGAAATGAATGTGAGCTAAAAGTGCATTATTAAATATAAAATCTATTTTTACTCATTTTAGTAGGCCAACTTCTTGACCATGGATCATCATGATCCGGTGCTTGGATGCAGTGAAGTTCTTCATGAAACTTGTTCCAATGGGTATCGACCACAACATATCCGAAATTTAGCTCCATTGAACAAGTATAACCTCCCCAACCGATCCAGTATTGATGCTAACTCTGAAAATCTGTTTTGGACCAGTTTTACCTCCACTTGATGTCATATTATTTCTACTTGTTACCATACCATTTGGTAACAATGATTTACCTTGTTGAAATGGGATTTGCTGAGAAAAAAGGGAGCCTCTTAATGAATTTAAAAATCAAATCCCATGTTGGCAAGAAGACAAGGAGAAGACAATAGTCAAAGACTTTAGGTAAAAGGTGTATCTTTATATGCAAATGTGAGTTGACAAGGATTGAAGACAACAACACATGGAGATAGAAAGGAAAATCAATGAAAGTCAGCCACATCGAAAAAGAGGAGGAAGCGTCGCACATACAATAAGAAAGGAAAAGAAGATGATAAAGAAATGCATTGGTGGGCTACTTGCTTGATTATTTTAAGATTGAGTGATACCTTCCTTTGGCTATAATAGAGTAAGCACGGTAGATGGAAGGGTGTGCAATTCTTGGGCACCAAAGAGAGTAGAGGTGCAGTTTTTAGGCACCAAATAGAGGGGAGAATGACATGATAATTAGAGAGAAACTTGGGGAGCCATGAGGCAAGGATCCAAGGGTTTGATAATGCAATTCTGTTTCTCCTCCTTGTTATTAGTTTCTTTCATTTGATTTTTTTTCTTGTATTTTCTTAGTTTCAATGTAACTTCTTCTTTTTCTAGGGTTAGGTTGAAGCCCTAAACATGATTACTCTTGTTTTGATGCTTTGAGTTTATGAATTTCTAGATATTTTTTATGAATTCCCTTTCACTAAATTAATCATATGCTATGTGTTTGCTTCCTTTGATTGCTCACCTTAGGTTGTATGCATCTAGCTATAGTTGAGAAGTTGTGTAAGATACCCAAGAACACATATTCTAATTAGCAACAAATGATTGAATCATTTCTAAGTGATCTTTATGTGAATTGGTTTTTTGAACGACTAATGTAAACACAATGTTATTAGGGTCCTTGTGATGTTCATATTCTCTTCAATCTCAATGAGTTTCCTGATATGGTTAAATTGAAGTACTAAGCACACATATATCGAGTGTATGGGAAGCATGAGTATTGTAGCACTAGACACACACCTTACTTATTTTAGAGAGAAACAATGCGTCTCAAGCCACTAAACCGGGTCTTGATTGCGAACATCGTCATCAATATGTCTAGAGTTCTTTTGCTTTGAGTATTCAATAACATGAGTAGAAGTGTAGGGATGGCTTCAAAGTGTTCTAGTGTTAGTTCTCTTAAATTACATTTTGTTTTTCAGGTTTGTTAATCTTCTTAGTTAGCATTTCTTTTCATAGGTGTCTCTAGAATTTAGTTTTTCAAATCAAACCCCCCATGTGTGTTGTTTGTTTAAAGTGTGATTTTAGCCTTAGAGTTGTGTGACTTTGTAATTGTGTTTTTCTTTCTTTTTCTCTTCTTATTTCAACTAGGAAATCGAATGGAATTAAGCGATCCAATCTATGTGGGATCGACCTCACACTTACATAAGCTTACTGCCAATGGTTCGTGCACTTGCAAGTATAATGTGTGTTTGAAATAATCTTTGTTTTGCAGATTGTCTAAAACATCACAACATGTATTCTCCGATGTGACACTTACACATCATAGCTTGTATCGAGCCACCTACACCAACAGGTCCCACATAAAAAAATCATATTGATGATGAGTGACAATGCTAATACAGAAATTAGAATAATACGCCTCCTCTCAACTAGTTCTTCATTATTTATTGGTAAATAATGTAGACGTTCTTGCTTTTCTTAGCCTATTTTAATGTCAATTATTTATTGGAAATATTTTGATTATGTACGAGAAGGGAGTCAAATCATGAACCTATGCTAATTTTGACATTCTTCATTATTTATTGGCGAAGAATGTAGGTGTTCTTGATTTTCCGAGCCTATTATTGGAATTTCTTTTGGTTTATGTAGGGGAGCTGAATCCTAGATCTATTCTAATTTTTAATTTAAAATTAAATACTAGCTAGTACAAGAGTTAATACAAGTATACAAAAATTGGTGATGATGAACTCTGACTATTTGGGAATTGATTATTAGGTCCAATTACTTATTTTTGTTTTTTTGCTACTTTAAAATCGTACTCTTTGTTAGCCCTCAAGGCATAAAACAAGGGCGTTGCCGCAAGCACAGAAACAAAACAAAAACCATTTATTTTGAAACATACGGTACGTGCACAAACTGCTTACAAACTAGACATGGATCAAACCAGCTTGGCATGCAAACATACGACTTCGACTCCTCTTATTTATTCGGCCATCAGATTATGACTCATAATTAAGGAAAACTCCAATCTCCAATGCTTAAGCTTTCTAACTAATTAATTAGCCAGAACATAGGCATCGAGCTCCTGGAAGTTCTTGACAGCAAAATCCTTGATGAGACTTGGATCGGGAATCTGTTCATGGGCTTTCTCAAACACAGATGACCATTTCACCAAGCTCCCGTCTCCCTTGGGAGTCACGGTTAGGATGCACTTGAAGCTCGTGTAGTACTTGAGCAGATCTCCGTCGATCACCTTGTAAGCAACTGACTTGTTTGCTTCATCCACCGCATCGATCGTCTCTTTCGATACTTTCACAATTGGAGAACCTAAGTAATAAAAATTAAAAATTACATCATTTATTGGAAAATATTTAGATATAAGTAACATAAGTCTGACAAAAGAACATTACACATTATTTTTTATGTTACCTTCTGAATATGTTATGAGGCGAACAGAGCCAACAGCTTTTCCGTCGCCTTCGAGGACATCAATGCTTTTGTAGTCATGAGGGAACGCCTTGGGGAAGATAGTGGTGGAGTCCCTAAGGCCTTCCCAGAACTTTTGTGAAGGAGATTTCACCTCAATTTCGACCTCAAGCTTTCCACCATTTGCAGCCATTGTTGCAAAATGTTGTAGCTAATAAGCACGCAGAGTATAACAAAAGAAAAATTGATCAATTGTGTAGAGAATTGCTTGACATGTTTGAGAATTAGGCAGGCATTATTTATAGTAGTTTCAGAGCTTTGCTGGTCTTAAATTCAGTAGGAATAAGCTCAACTACCACTTTATTAGTGTCGCTCAGCGACACCACGAAAATTTATACCTTTCACATGCATCGGGAACTGCCTGGGATGGCCGGCGGGCCCAATTACATTAATTGGTGTTGTTCTTTGGTGTTACAAGACTTAAACCTAGCTACAAGTTTTTTTATAGGAAAAACAACAGTAAACCTCCCAACCTATAGGGTCATTTACGAGTTCATACTCGACTTTGGGGGCATTTAAGAGTATATACTCAACGTCGCGGAAAACTTATAATTTGCCCCATCCGTTAATGATATCATCAGAAAATCCGTTATCTGTCCACGTGGCATTTGTGGGATCCATTTTTTAATTGACGTGGGGTTCCACGTGGACAAAAAATTAATAAAAAATTTACTTTTTATATTATTTTAATAAATTAAACATATTAAATTTAAAAAAAATTTAAAATTTAAAAACCCTACCTAGATTCTCTCTCTCTCCGCCGATTTCTTCCCCCCCACCCAATTTCTTCAACCCCATATTACTCTGGGTGCTTGGAATTGGAAGGAATCCAAACACTAGCATTAGACTTGAATTTCCAAGAAGGAACCATAAAACACTCTGAAACTCAATCCTTTAATCAACCCAAATCCAAACAGAGGTATAAAATGAAAATGCTCACGATAATGCACGGAAAATGTCAGTGATTTGGCCATCGATCTCCGCCAGCTCTTTGCTGATTGTAGATAACGTATCCATCTCTCCAATAAACAACAATCAAATCAAATCCTTCAGATCATCACGAAACTCATATTCTGGGAAGTTCCCCAATCAAATCCAATCCCCAACCGAATGAAAAGGGCCGAATCCTTCGCATTGCGGAACGCCACAATATTCGAACTACTGAACCACCCAAACCGCAGAGGATGGAAGGAGAAGAGGAAGCTATCGCGATACAAAACCCTCCTCGACCTCATCAATGTACAAACGCGACTCGACTTATTGCTTAGATCTGGGTGGCACAAGGTCGTGTTCGAATAAGAGGTTTGGGGCCGTGCAACCAAATCCTTGATACTCAAACATTAAAATAAAATAAAATAAAAATCAATCAAAGAACAAGCATAGTTGCAGATCTGTAAATTTGAAACAAAGAACAAAGTTCACAAGCTTGAGTGACCATACATGACGCCAATGGAGGTGAAACCAAGGGGAAGAGAGAGAGAGAGAGAGAGAGATGGCGACTTGATCTGGGTTGGAGAGAGTCAGATCTAATGGAGGTATGGCGGAGCTGTGGGAAGGGTGGGTTGGAGGTCAGGCTGGAAGGCAGGGGAAATGGGAGAAGATGAGTTTTTTTATTTATTTATTTATTTATTTAAAAATATTATTATTATTATTATTTTAAATAGATTTTTTTATTGTTTTTTCCTTTATTTTATTAATTTTATTTCTTATGTGGAGTCCACATCAGTTAAAAAAAGGGTCCCACAAATGCCACGTAGACAGATAACAGATTTTCTAACGATCTCGCTAATGAAGAGGGCAAATTGTAGGTTTTCCACGACATTGAGTATGTACTCGTAAATGTCCCTAAAATCGGGTATGAACTCGTAAATGACCATATAGGTTGGGGGTTTACTGTAGTTTGTTCTTTTTTATATACCAATGCTTTACTATATGAAAAGATTATAAAATAAAAAAAATACTAAAGCACAGGGACGGACCCAGGATTTCAAACTTGACTGGGCTAAATTTAACTTACATATAAACATACTAAGTAGATAGAAAACTCGACCGTATGATGTAATTTCATTGATAACAATAAATAATAATACACGAAAAATTGTTTTGTGTAAAAATATTGGCTAAGTATAAAAATTAGTTTTTCGGAATAATCATTTTCTCAAGATAATTTTTGGCGGTTTTTATTCCTTACACATCAAATAAGAAAACTTGATTTTATGGGATTTTAGTATGAGGTATATATTGACTTAATGAGCCATCATTTTTAGCCTAAATCTTAATTTGTACTAAAACCGATTTTTCATATTTTGATTTGGTGGGAATTTGATTTTTTTAGTATTTTTATTTGAATCCAAATGGGGGGTACTTCCATATTTACATTGTAAACTTAATTAAATGGCGCAATATAAAAATAAATGAAAGTAAAAGGAGAAAGACATATAAAAATAAATAAGGTAGCACCTTAATAGATCCGTCACTGACTGGGCTATAATTTTTTTATGAGTTGGGAGAAAAAAAGCCACCTGGGCTGTAGCCCAAGTTAGCCATGCCTATGGTCCGTCCCTGCTAAAGCATCACATTTTTAAATCGTTTCATACGGAATGAATCACATTATGTGACAGATGATGTGTTAATAATATTAACACGTCAAAGGTAATACTTGTAATAAATGGATACTATTTTCGTACATTAATAATGTGGTTTAAAAACATGGTCCTCTACACGATTATTTACTTGTTTTATAGATGTATTTGATATTAAGAAAGCAGGTAAATTCACCTAAATTAGAGGCGAGTTGCTCCACAATGCACAACCATTAAGAGTAGGTGAGCTTGGACCAAGATTTCATTTGGGTCATGATCCCCAATCAAGAGAGAAAAACCTTGCTAAGCTAACCGTACCAGCATTCATTCATATACATGTTTGTAGCAACAACCACTCGTCCCCGCCTCATTTCATACAACCATAAAGAATTGTGCTTGTGCGATCTTGCAGAGCCTTTTTACTTTTTAGCACCCCCCCATGGATATGTGATGCTTTTCAAAAATGATATGAAGGAAGTAACTTGAAAATGGAAGATTGGAATAATATCAAGCTTGGGTCCCATATTGACCGTCTCATTACATTGTCCATTTCAACCACAGAAAAATGGTCACAAATCAAACAACAACAAAATGATCACATAAACAGATGAAAACTCCCCCTCAACGGCAACCTCCTTTTTTTTTTTTGGGTGGCTTTGAGAAATTGAAAAAATGTAACTAAGAAGAGAGAGAGAGAGAGAGATGTAGCAGCAGCTTCCATTTCCTTATCAAACAACTTCCCATCCAATGTTAAGCAAGCAATACCAACCTTTTTCCCTTTTCTTTCTTTTTCTTTTTCTTTTTCTTCAAGTAGCTCTTTTCTGTGAGAAAACTACTGTTTAGGTTGTTGGCGGATGATTTGTTGGGTACTCTCCTAATCTAACTTCACTTGCTCTGTACGTACACACTTGAGACAATTCTCATACCATCCAATCTCAGTTTCAACTTAATATAATCTTTTTTTTTCTTCTGTTTTTTTCTGTATTTCTTATTTGATCAGCAACACGCTAGCACATTATGGGAAATTTTCTTTTCTTTTCTGCTCTGCCATGCATTCTGTGATGAGTGTCGTGGATGAATGTAACCAATTCACTTTCTCCATCCAATTATCTGAAAACAGAGAACCACACCAAATTTAAGAACCATTATGCCTTTCAATTTAGTCTCAGCATGGAACAAGCGCCGGAGGTCCAAGTCACATGACCACACAGACCCTTGTATGTTCTTTCTTCTTCCTCTTCTTCTCCTCTTTCTCTGCAACTTTGTTTTGCAGGGTGGTGCTCACCAACTTTTTCACACCTTTCAGGGATTTATAAACCGGTGGAGTATTGGCAACTTGATGATCAAGCCCCACAACCCCCAAAAAGACACCATCATGGTTCATCAATTTTCACACTCAAAGAAATGGAAGAGGCAACATGTTCATTCAGTGAAGAGAATTTGCTCGGAAAAGGAGGATTTGGTCGCGTATACCGAGGAACTTTGCAGTCAGGGGAGGTATATTTCGTTCTATAATTATCTTTGAAACATTATGAAGAATCCAGTTTCCCAGCACATTCTGATGCAGACCCTGTCTGTTTGGGAATTTGCAGGTTGTAGCAATCAAAAAAATGGAGCTGCCACCTTTTAAAGCAGCCGAGGGGGAACGAGAATTTCGAGTAGAAGTTGATATCTTGAGCAGACTTGATCACCCAAATCTAGTTTCTTTGATAGGCTACTGTGCTGATGGGAAGCAACGGTTTCTAGTGTATGAATATATGCAGAAAGGGAACCTACAAGATCACCTAAATGGTTGAATTTCAACTCAATATGCATCAAATAATTCCCATGTAAAATAATCAGTTTGCTAATCTTCAAATTAATCTTTAATGGTATAATAATAGGGATTGGGGAAGGAAAAATGGATTGGCCTCAAAGGCTCAAAGTGGCACTTGGAGCGGCAAGGGGCCTAGCATACCTCCATTCCAGTTCTGATGTTGGGATACCTATTGTTCACAGAGATTTCAAATCCACCAACATTCTTTTAAGTGCCGACTTTGAAGCGAAGGTAAGAGTTAAACAAACTTACTTTCACTGAAATTTTGTCTCCTGCTTTTGAACTCTGAGCAAAACGTATATATTTATATATAGCTGAAACTCGAGCACTATTTCGTATAGGTATCCGATTTTGGGCTTGCCAAGATGATGCCAGAGGGCCAGGAAACATATGTGACTGCTAGAGTACTTGGTACATTCGGCTATTTTGATCCCGAGTATACATCGGTACGCATATTTGAAGATCAATGGTTTTCATTGTTGTACATTATATATGTCTCACCAGTAAATATAGCTGCATTGAAATTTTCTTTCTTATTTGGATATATAATCTATCAAAACTCATGCATTCTCCAACATCTCTTTGTTTGGTCCTGTTAAAAACTAAGAAAGTAGGGGAATAAAAAGAACACATTAGCAAATGAGTATTTCTAGACATTTCGTGTGATGCATGGCATGCTGCTTCCTGTAATGTACACTTTTATCATCAAACTCACCACAACCCGTCTCAAATGAATATTTTCGGGATACTTTGATCTTACTATTAAATAGAAAACAATGTCACACTCATATAACAAGAAGTGTATTTGGAAACAGACTGGAAAACTCACTTTACAAAGTGATGTTTATGCATTTGGGGTGGTTCTTCTTGAACTTCTGACTGGACGTCAAGCCGTTGACATTAACCTGGGACCAAACGATCAAAACCTAGTGGTACAGGTAGGACATATCCTTTCTCCTTCCTACTTATTATACTGGTTAAGTACATTAGGTCGTTATAAATATGACCCAAGTTCATTTGTTTCAGGTAAGGCACATACTGAATGATCGGAAGAAACTGCGTAAGGTGATAGATTCTGAGCTGGGTCGAAGTTCATACACCATGGAATCTATAGCTATGTTCGCAAACCTGGCATCACGATGCGTACGTCGTGAGAGCAGTGAGAGACCCTCCATGGCAGAATGTGTTAAAGAGCTCCAGCTGATTATCTATACAAATGCGAAAGGCTTGGGAGCAGCCATGGCTCCTAATAAAGCCATGTTCTAATTGGAGGGTGAAGACTATGTACAACAAAATAGAGATCCTTTACTTCTTCTAATAAAAGAGTTGTTGAAGCTTCAAAGCTTGTGGACCTATGATCTTAGAAACAAGACCCAAGAAGAGCATTTGATAAGGATTGAGAAAAACACAATGCAATTAGTGAAGATATAAGATAAAAACATCATCCCAAAAATGATCAAATTGAAGTTGATTTTCTTGTATCATTTTGTTATTTCAGGGAATCTAAATTATACACTGTTAATTCCGGGAATACATAATTTTTAATGTAATACATTTCCCTTTTGAGTTTACAAGGCAGAAAGGGCCATATTATAGTTCATACATCTCTACAGTTCTTTAATCTATTTCCGCTAGAATTCTCCAAGAAAAAAAGCACAACACTGATACAACAAACGCCAAAGCCGGACAAGGAAAGGGAGGTTTATTTGGAGCATATTATATATATGTACTCTTTGATGACTGTGTATTCTAGTTTGAATCTTTCAACTCAACTGGTGATATACAGGAAGAAAAGAAGTTCCATTTTTCAGGATTAAATGATATCTTTTGACCTTTTATAAGACCTATAAGTTAAAAAACAGAGTTGATTATATGCTACTACAATTCTGTACATTGGAAGCTTAGGAAAATAATTCTTTATATGATAACTTCAGGATCAAATATATCCAATATCTAAATCACATGTATCAAAACTGGAGTTGATCTGGTCATTACGTTTGCAAATTGCAATAACATTAGGAGTCTAGGACTACATATGATATACAAGAAATGCAAATGCCTGATGAGTTTACCTGCAACAAAGCAAGTCTCTACCATACACATAACAAAATGCAAGCAACAGTTGCTGGCACATAGGATCAAGCATTCTTGGCAAAATTCAACCCAGCTGGATAATCTTCACAACCTCAAAGGTCTCCCTATTCATCTATCCTGAACGACAAAAAACAAAAACAAAAACAAAAAAGGATTTGAGGAACAAGGAAACAGAGTGAGATTTGACTGCAACAACTTACAAAAAAGATCATTGACAAATAAAATAGAGAGAGAGAATTAGAGACAGTAACAGAAAAGGATGAAGTACTCTGTGTAGCAGTAACTGCACGTACCTCATAAACACGTATTATGATTTTCACATATACATTTCTGATGTTAATTCCTCATCAGAACAGAATGTATCTGATTCTGAAATGCTGGTTAAGACTGGAAGTTTCTTGCACATTAAGTGCTTGCGCCTCTGCAACAGCAACATAACCAAAATGTTATCCGTCTTTACAATGTCGTAACCTGCTCTTTTGTACATGTTGAATGGAGCTGTATCAATCATTCTGCAATGCAAGTACACCTCTCTTGAGGAACTCATCTGAGATATAAGTTCCTCGCTTGCCTTCAAAAGATGCCAGCCGATGCCCCTCCTGAAAATTGAAAAACCCATAGTCTTAAATCTGGTCTCATTCAAGACATTGTGAAGAAATCCTCTCTCTTTTGAATCTAGTGATATATGCTGAGAAGTTTTGTGATCAGTCATAGTTCGTAAAAGAGTGTCAATTATGAATAACCACATTCAATCTACCATCATAACAAAAATACATTATGACAAGCTCACAAGTACCCAAATTTGCCAATTACAAGCTATAAGTTAACATGCCCAAGTTTTATAGTCCTAAGTAACATTTAACAGACAAGGATATAAGCAGAACAAACAGTTGATAAAGAAATAAAAGCATTGATGGTTATGAGTAAGAAAAGCCTTAATTGGACAAGCAAAACGAACCTCCTAAGCGACTTCTTCACCGCCATGTTGCTTATATAAGGCGAGTTCTTGGGAGGAGTGGGTGTAGGAGGAGAAGCGTTGGCACCCTTTTTGTCAAAGCAAACTTCCACAGTCCCCGCCAAAAATTCAACTTCATCAACTTCTTCTTCATCTTCTGTGTTTTTTTCTTGTTGTTCTTCACCCTCTTCTTTACGTCTTCTGTAAAACCCAATAAGCGTGGCCGTGTGTGGCGATAGCTCCATCCGCTCAAACAAGTATTGCTTGACCAAGTAGCCCAACACAGAGACATATCCAGAAGGCAAAAGCATCGACTCTGCAAACGACTCAGCCAGCAACCCAACAGTGATGTCCATTTCCTCCGGCCTCATCACCCGAACCCACATCGACCCAGATTCCAATTCCTGATAATACCTGAAATTCTCAAGCAATTTGAGTTGCTCGAGCTCTTCACTGCTCAGAAATCGACCTGTTCTAAGTGGGTATTCAAGAAATGACGAAGATGTTGTAGTTGTGCTTGTAGTTGTAGCTGTATCAGTAGCAGTTGTATCAGAAGCAGTTGTTGTTGTTGTTGTTGAAGAATGAGATGGAGAGGAGGAAGATTTGAAAGAGGAAGGGTGTGATTTATGGAAAATAGCAAGTGGGTATTTGGGGCAAAGAGTTGAGGTTGGGGGAGAGAAGGGAAGGGGAGTTTGGTGAGGCTTGAATTGGGTTGTTTTGGAAAAGAGATGGTGGTGCTGTGGATCTAAGGAAAAAGAGAGTGAAACTGTTGCAGCCATAGATTTGATTGATTGCAGTGAGCGAGTGGATGAGAACACAACAATTACTCTTTACTTTGTTAATTGGTTTGGTTCCAAATCTCTTTTTCTTTCTGGTTTCTATTGATTCTTCTCCCCCTATCTTGTTGATACTTGTCCTGACCCCTCCGAGTTTCGCTAATAAATTTCACAGAAGAGAAAGAGCTTCTTCCATATGGATTCATGGAGCTTTGAGAAACTCTTTGGTATTTTTGTGAGAACGAGCAACAAAGGCCCAAATGATGACCCAACAACTAGGGATGGCCCAGGTGGGCAAGAAGAGAATAGAAAAATATTTATGGATCTTGGTAATATTTTGAAGTCTATATGTCAATTAGTACGTAAAGGGAGTTTCTTTTATTGAATTTGAAGACAGTTTCACAAACCACAAACTTGTTTATTGATCCTTGTTGGAATGCATGCATCATGTGTATGCATGAGAATGGAAGCTAATCCATGTTGAGTTTAGAAATTTCCATCCTCCTAAGAAATTAGATTCTCATCTCACTGAAATTTATGAACAAAGAGGAAACACAAGGATCAAAATTGAAGCAAAAGATATAACAAAGACACAAATTTGCATCCACACAAATTCCTGAAAAGGATATTTGAAGGCTGGATAAATTGTAGGCAACGTGGCAAGGTTTACATTATGGATTCTCAGGAACTGCCATTGATCTTTTAAGAATTCTATCCCACTTCTTCCAAACGAATTCATTTGTACAATATATAGACCACAATGGAACTACCTTCCAAAACATATATAGATTATAATACGTGCCATTGATCTTTTAAATCTTCTTGTTTTCTTCCATTGCAGGAGAGAGCCCAAACAAAACCACTCAACTCAATACCTGTTTGTCTTCCTCTTCTTTTGGCTTTCTCTCAGAGCTATTAACCACCACCACCCAAATTGAGAATAAGTTTGAAAGAAACAGACCCACCGATCTGATACTGCATCAACTCATTTTGCTCATCCTTAATTCACCGACCCTGATTATTCCATTTGTTCAGAACCTCTAGCATTATCTCATTCCATGTGTCTATAGGCCCTGGCAAGCACCAATGAACACAATCATTTTGGACCCTCTCTTGAACCCTATCAGCAAATGGAAATGGATTCATATAAGGCCCTGGGTGACCATCTGGCCTCATCAGTGATAATTTGGTCACATCCAATGCTTGCAGCCTAAACCCTGCAAATTTTTTACCATTTGCCTTAGCAGCTTCTACTTCTTCAACCTCAAGTTGCCTCATCTCAGCATCCATTCCTTCAAGCTGCTTCTCTCCCTCCATGTAAGGCTTGGTCTTGGCGCAAGCCCCTGCCTTGTCCCACTCACCTTCAAAATGTGCAGGTGAAAATGTTGTCACAATTACATTAACCCCATTGCCATTAGCATTAGCAACTCTCCTTTCAATTATGGCCTTGAGGGTAGTCTTTATGGCTTTTCTCAGCACATCATAGAAACCAATCTCACTGTGATTAAGACCAGGGCAGTAATGGCAGCCAAGAACTGAATCACCCTCAAAATAAACTGCTGGATGTAAAAACCAATGCCCAACAGACAACACAATCATGTCCATTTGACCCATATCTGCTGCCCACCTTTCATTAACTTGATCCAAATACAACTTGTTGTAATTTGGACCATCTTGTGATTTCTCAATACCTTTCACAAGAAATGGTGACCAATAAACTGACACACTGACATTGTGAGAAGAAAAATGCCATCTTCTAAACTTGTTCTCCTCACCATCAGTATAAACAAGGTTGGGAGGAGAGACAGTGGCTAGCATGCAAAGAAGAGACTCCAATTGGTTCCTGGCCATGGAGTCACCCACAAATGCTATGTGTTTGTTCCTAAGGATTTGGAGAAAAGTGTTGGGTTCAAACCTTGGTATGTGGCATTGCTTGGGTTTCCACCTCCAAAAGAGATAGCCCAAATCAGGTCTCCCATGGGTGATGCAATTCTGTCCTTTCTTGATTGTAGCACAGGTGGTGCCATTGTACAAAGGGCCCAGCTTGTCTTGGACCCAATTCCCACTGGTGTAGTCACATGGAGTTTCTTCACCTGTTTCTACTTCTGCACAAAACACCGACATACAAAATCCTTGTTAGCTATGAGAAATTAACAAGTTCAAGTATCTAAAAAAAACCCAAGTTAGCAAATTAAAGAAATCTATGACACAGAGAGCATATACGTGTGTAATTATGAGTACCTTGAGAAGAAGGAAAAGGAGGCAATGAAGAAGGAGAAGAAGAAGATGATGAGGTGGTGCTGATGGTAATGGCAGTGGAATGAGGGAGCTGATCTGTGGATTGAGGGAGAGAGGGGGTGTACAAGTATAAGCGAAGGACAGCAATGGGGAGGATGACATAGATGGTATAAGGTAAGAGCTTTCTGGCAAGAGAGTGATGAGATGGGTCTTTGAATGGGCTTGTAATTGTACCCATCTCAAAACCCTCTTTCTTTCTTCTTTTTCTCCGGCTCTGTTACCCTTTTTCTAGAATGCTATCTGATGGGAAAGCTGAGAGGAAGAAAGTGTTGTTTTCTTGGGTTGGCTTAAGCTTCTAGAGAGAGAGAGAGAGAGAGAGAGAGATGCTTGTTTGTGGGGTGATTCAGTCAAAGTAGCACTGAGAATCCCATTTTCTCTCTGGTTTGCCAACTAATTCCAAACCATTGGCGTTGTGATTGTTGTTGTCTTCTCGCGCTGTGGGAAACATGTGGTACTCTGCTTGTGCTTTTCCTTAACTTTTTCAGATAAATTTTCTTTTGGCACGTCTCCTCTTCTTTGGTATTTTTGTACATTTTTTATTTGGGTTGGCTTTCTTGTCCCGTATATGGGTAGAAGAGAAAACAATTATTTGCTCCTTGGTTTTTTTTGTCTAGGCTGTGACATGGTAGCCACCTACATAATTGGTAAAGTTCCTGTAATGTAATGTGTACTTTGGGAGTCTCAAATTGCCATTGTAGTAGTAGTGGGGATATTCTTTAACCATTTGGTTTGGGGAAAGGATGTGATTGTCTTTGATCATTGCAATTATAGATGTCCTTGTCTTGAGGATTAAGGGCAATTTCAAATCATGATACCAACTATTTTGTACCACATCTTTAATCTGCCCTCGAGTAGTTTTTATTCTTAATTTTTTAACAAAAAATTTATAAAAACAAATTAAAATTGACTTTTCAACCATTTACTCTTATCAAAATTGTCACTTATTATTGCAATATATATACTTTGAAAACCCAAAAATGTTCCTGTCAATTTTGAAAATAGAGATTTACTGTTTGCCATGTCTCCCCACCATCGCTGCTTTCATGGAACAAACTCCATGATATCGACTCTTGGCAAGCTGAGTTAAGTTGCCATAAATTAATTATATATTAGTTGAGTGAAGTGCCATAGATGTAGATGTCTAGCTACAATACATGATGACTCCCCCAACTACTTATAAAAAGCCAAGCTGCATCGTGTAAAGTAATAAAACAAAAACCACTCATAATAATAATGTGAAACAAACAACAAAAAAAGGCTGTGTCATTGTTTTCATATCAAGCCATTGGAGTCGGTGGAGTAGTTTATACATTTTTTTTTTTATTTTTTCTTATTTAGAATTAAAAGTAGAGAGCAATAAGCTTGTAATGAAAAATAATGTGAAAGATTCAGATCCAATCTAGGCAACGCAGATAAGTTCCAGAATAAAACACGTGTATATAGGGTTAGGAGGAGTATTAAGAACAAGTTTGGTATTGAAATTTGAAATGGTACATCCCTGCTCTTGTACGGAGTCACCACTTTGGCCAATACTTTATCCCTTACGGGCCGATCCGGTGTGAGTGGGGATTAGTCTGGATTGTAGTTAAGGCTTAAAGGTGCCACCCATAATTGGGGTCCATCCAGCTTATTCTGATTTTGAAAATAGAGCTTTACTGTTTGCCATGCCTCCCCACCATCGCTGCTTTTTCGCCCTGCCTTGCTTAAGCTTCTTCTTCTAGATCTTTCATGGAGCAAACTCCATGATATCGACTCTTGGCATGCTGAGTTAAGTTGCCATAAATTAATTATATATTAGTTGAGTGAAGTGCCATAGATGTAGATGTCTAGCTACAATACATGATTGAAAACCCAAAAATGTTCCTGTCAATTTTGAAAATAGAGATTTACTGTTTGCCATGTCTCCCCACCATCGCTGCTTTCATGGAACAAACTCCATGATATCGACTCTTGGCAAGCTGAGTTAAGTTGCCATAAATTAATTATATATTAGTTGAGTGAAGTGCCATAGATGTAGATGTCTAGCTACAATACATGATGACTCCCCCAACTACTTATAAAAAGCCAAGCTGCATCGTGTAAAGTAATAAAACAAAAACCACTCATAATAATAATGTGAAACAACAACAAAAAAAGGCTGTGTCATTGTTTTCATATCAAGCCATTGGAGTCGGTGGAGTAGTTTATACATCTTTTATTTTATTTTTTCTTATTTAGAATTAAAAGTAGAGAGCAATAAGCTTGTAATGAAAAATAATGTGAAAGATTCAGATCCAATCTAGGCAACGCAGATAAGTTCCAGAATAAAACACGTGTATATAGGGTTAGGAGGAGTATTAAGAACAAGTTTGGTATTGAAATTTGAAATGGTACACGTATAAAATGCTGCCGCTCATTAATCGTGCCAACCACAATTGACTTTCATCTTACTTTGTTTGTTGGGTTGGGAGAGGGGGTGGGGGAGGGTGGGTCTCCAACAATGATTAAATTAATGACACCTTTTAATCTAAACATGTGACACATAAGCAGATCCAGGGCATCATATACAATATATATTAGTATGTAACAAAATATTTATATAATATATTATATATACGTACGTATATACATAGAAACAAAATATAATATATATATATATATATATGTGTGTGTGTAAACACATATATACATGGATGCACGTTGTGGTACGACGAAGGAAAAAAGAAACATTGTATAGGCATCCATCAATCGTAGTCATTGTGAACTTGCAAGAGTACATCAATCATGTTACTTAATGTCTAGGTCCGTATATACAAACATTTAATGAATTACCTACCCTACCCTCTCAATCTCATTCTCACACAAATATTAGGCTTATTTACAATAATGCCTCCTAAAACTACTGTTAAATTTCACATTGCCCTCTCAAACTTAAAGTGACCCACTTATCTCACTTGACTGTGGCTTAGTGACCCACTTTACCTCATGCTATCAATTCAATCCAAAAAATTGTTAACTATGATGACTTGACAATGGTATTTTTGTAATTTTATATACATGACCAATAAAATGGGTGATGTGGCAAGTAGAGCTCCACTTGCCACATCACCCATTTAATTGGTGGATAATGATTCATATGTACAAAATTACAAAAACACTATTGCCACATCATCAAAGTTAACAAATTTTTGGACGAAATTGATGGCATGGGGCAAACTGGCTCATCAAACCATGGTCAAACGGGATAAATGGGCGACTTTGAATTTGAAAGAGCAATGTAAGATTTAACTGTAATTTCAAAGAACATTGGTATAAATAAGCCAAAATATTATATACTATATAGTCTAATGAATGAACATTTAAACGCCATGCCCCGATACAGAGTGGTGGCCAGCTCACCTCCCACGATGGGGAAACGAAAATGACAACATGATGTTCTGTTGGCCCCACAGTCTGAACAAGAAATCTGGAAGAATAGAAGAAGAAGGACCCCTGTGCTCATGCACAGAAGAGTATGACAAGACAAGACAAGGCATATTTTGCTTCAAATCGAAACAATAGAGAAGTTTGATTTGGGTTAAGGACACTGGCCCAAAGTAAAAAAGTTGAAAGGAACAATAAAGGCCAAGGCTTGCTTGGATTTTAAGATTTGGGCCAATTCCAACTAAAGCCCACTAGCACATCAGCTGCAGCGAAAATAACTAGGGCTTTGTATCACAAATCAGAACACTCCAATTTGGGGAAAAACAAAAAAAATAAGGGGCATGGCCATGGATGGCAGCAACGCGGAGGAGTTGGCCATTGGGTGCTTCGTCTCTATCAAGACCACCTTGAGTGACGAGTTTCAGGGGCAAGTCATCACCTTCGATCGCCCCTCCAACATCGTCGTCATTCATATCCTTCACTGATCGCTATTATCAGTTGATTTAATCGTTTTTCCTTTCATTTTTACTAACCCTAGAGAAATTGAAGAGAAAAAAATTTGATCTTGCAAGTTATTTTTCTTTAACTTTTGAGATTACAAGAGGGTTCGAAAGGAGGGTCTCGGCGAAACATAAGGCTGCTGAAGGCGAACTATATAAAGGAGTTGTCGTATTTGGGTCAAGCCGAAGACCCACTTGATGTCAAAAACTGTTACCTTGATCTCAACAGTCTCCGCGCCAGAGAGGAATTGGCCATTAGGTAATTCATGAGCTACTCAATTGGAATTTTGTTGAATAGTTAATGAAGTTTTTTTTTTTATGTTTTGGAAAAAGAATTAATGAAGTGTTTGGTTGCGTTTGATGATTGCAGACAAGCAGAGGCAGAGTCCGAGAGGATTGGTGTTGGGGTCACCAGCCAGGCCCAGAACATTTTCGACGCCTTGTCTAAGACGTGAGTGCTTTATCCAATTATTGCTTGCTAATCGAGTTCGTAGCTGAAAAACGATGAGGATAATGAATCTGCATCATGGTTTTCCGCAAAAGCAACCCATTTCCCTGTAAAATGAAAATGTTGTTGCATGAAGCCGATTGTACTGAATTTCTTAATTAGAAGTGGACTTTAAAATTTGTTGAGATAGAATAACTTAACTCTACAAGACTTGTTCTTTTGAAGTAGCTTAAAGATTTGAAATTTATGAGATTTTAGGTATGCATGTGTATGCATGAGGTGAAACCAAACATTTTTTCAATATTTTCACCGGTTGGAGAGATTTTGAATTTGATAGATTGATGATTCTTACATGAACACAGATGCAAAATGTAAAATTTCAAGGCTTTAGTTACAATGTAGATCATTCCATGGTTGGGACTTATGGAAAGTTTATAATTTTCAAGTTTGGAAAGTTTACATTTCCTGGACTGAGTGTAATTGGTGATGATGATGATCAGGCTTCCAGTGCGCTGGGACAAGACTGTAATAGTTGTGATGAATGCGGTGCGTGTAAGCAGTCCATATACTCCGGAGTCTGTCAGTGGAGGAACACCTGCTGCCAATGAGCGGGTGAAGAAAGTGGTAAGATACTTAAATTATCACATTATTTATCTTAGGCTGATTTTTATCAGGGAAACTTAAACCACAAATGCACAAACACAATCTAAGCACGTGAGATGCGATTGGCCAAGCCAACTGCATACATATATATATACTTGTGCTAACATATTCAAAATTTGCTTTTAGCTTGAGCTTGAGAGGAAAAGGTTGCAAACTCGTGGCAGTGGTCAATGATGGATTCAGGTTTGCACCTGGTTGGCCAATAGGAAAAGACTTTTCCCTCGAGGGATAAATCATGATGGGTATGTAGGTACACTCAACCTTCTCTGCGGGGAACATGTTATCTATTCTCTAGAGACATTTGAACGCCTGGATCAAAGAATCAATCCAATACTTGCTTATAATTCGATCTGTAGTTCTTTGGTCTTGCCAACAATTGGCTCTTCTGTTGTGTTTGCTATTGCTCTTGACTTGAGTTTGAGACGGTTTGTATGCTATTAAGAGATTGAGTTTTACACCATGGCTATACCCCTGTTGAATATTTGGGGAATTGCTAATTAATTGTGCATTTCTCGCCGATGTCACAACAGGGGCAAGTAATCTGATAAGACTTCGAAAAGTTAATGATTCTGAATTGTTTGGCATTTATGTTGTATGCTGCGTTGTATACCAGAGTACTGTTAAATTTTAAGTTATGGACTTTCCACACAACTTCAAGATTAGCACGATAGGTTAACAATTTTACTTCAAAATTGATTTTGAAATGAAAAGAATAGTCAATTTGATCTATTCCGGTAGACTGACCTGTCTCCTAAGGTTGAATAGGAGAAGAGATGTCAATTTATCTTTGGTTTAGAAATAGGGTAGACAGTTGAGGGAAAATTGCATTTGTCCAGTGTTTGCTAGTTATTGTTCTCTCGAGTGTTGGTCAAACAGCATCCTTGTTCATATGAAAGTCGCAAAATGTTTGTGGGTCGGTGTGCTTTATCTCTTGTGGTGTGTAGAGACAGACTGAGGTGGTGGGGAGGAAATGGTGAGGACAGAGGAGTGTAAGGTGTGGTTGGGATAAACAAGAGAGGTCAAACTGGTTGTAAGATCTGTTTACTTAGAGCCTAAATTAAAATAAAGTTGCTCCTTTTGAGGGAGGTTTCTAGATATCTGGATTCTCGATGCACCCAAGAAGACCAATTTTCCAATGCATCATTTGTATTTGGAGATTTCTTGTTTGAATTCTTTCAAGTATATAGGTAAAGTACAGGGTTTTGAATTCTAAGAAGTTAAGAAGGATTTAAAATTTAGAATGTAAAATGGTGCGTGATTTGTAAGCAACTGGAATACCATTAAATGAAATTAACTAAGGCTACAATTTACAATTTGAAACAGGCTAGCATTCGTAGAGCAATTTTAACACGTAACCGGAACCGTCATAGAAAGGACATGTTTAACCAGGCCCCACCCAACTGTGGCCACTCCATTCCAATTTTGAATGGGATTTACTTCCGACCAGAAAGGAAAAAAAAAAAGGTAAATGGGTTTTCGTCAAATGGCACTTGCCAACTAACCAGACAAGGAAAAGTAAAAAGAAAGGGAAAGAACGCATGTTCCAATTGATGTTACACATGAGACAGGTAAGGTAAGAGTAGGGGGTTATCTTAATTGGCTAATAATCTCCACCTGGTAGATTTGATGGTTAATCTTGGAGTTCTTATATTAAAAGGAAAAATTAACGTATGATTTTGCCAGTACGAGGATTCACTCAAATCATTCATGAAGTGGCCCTCATCGACCAACATTGCCACCAATATCGTTGGTTCTAAGAGTAAGAAGATTACTATTTGTTTAGACAGTGGCCACCGATGTGAAAGGTCAAAGAAGAAATGACTATTTGAAAAAGATTGAAGTATGTTAGCCAACAGGATACAGCCTTCAAGCACAAAAAGGGAGAAGAACTTGAAATGTTATCATGGTGCCATTCTAAACATATTACGTATTATCATATCAGAAAGTCAAAATATATAGCAATAGATGATTGGTTTGGGATAGCACCACAGTTATATCCCCCAGTATAAGTAAGTTTTTCTCCAAAAGAGGACTCATCCATACCATTATTTTCTCATAACCAAAGGATGAGGATCTAAGGAGAATGATGGGAATTTAACTAAGCAGCATTTGCAATCATACTACTTAAACTATGAATATGATCAGTCAAATTCTATTAGTTGGTAGAGTGATAGGGCACTCAATTACTTGAGAATCAATTGCCTCCCTCTCTTTTGCATACCTGATAAAGCTTTCTATAGTTTATAGCTATTTCTCTTTCTTCTTTTCTTCTTTTCTTCTTTTCTTTTATAAAGTTGGTTACTTGATATATTTATATTTATATAATGTTTTTTTTTGGGGTGGGGTGGGGGGTTGGTTTAGGGAAAAGAAGGTAAGGTGGGGGGGTCTTTTGTGGGGGCATGGAATAAACCTTTTGATGTTTACTTCATTTACTTGGAAGGAACGTCAGAATCATGGAAAGTTCTAGTTAAGTACTTAGTCATCAATTAATGAAGTGACACCAACCACACTCAAAACTTGATAAAAAGACAATTTCACTCTTTTATCCCAATGGAAATAACGTCAAGTTTCAACCCGAAAGAAATCATTTTCATATACAATGCAACAAGTAACTACGACACCCACTATTTGGGACGCTAAAATAAAGCATCTTCTTTGGCATCTTGTTCTTAAAACTTGGTCATTGTTCAACGAAAATTACCAGCATCCTTCACTTCCCTGACCCACTTGGGCCCAAAGTTGATAGATTAACAAGAGTCTCACAGTTCAAAAGTAGCACCCTCATGGTACCATTTCTTGAAGACGGTTAAATCTTTAAGCTTTATCAAATTTACAAGTCTTAAATGTTCGTTTACAATTTTGATAAAAAGACAAACTTGATAAACAAAAAAAATCATGGTTTTGGTATTGGATTTTGAAAAGTAATATTTGTTTTGAGTTTATATGTGAGAGAGGAAGATGGTGGCAAAGAAGCTTTGAGAATTTGATATTTGACTAGAATGATCTTTTCATTGATAGGTACAATTGATTTATACAAGAGTATATTAATGTACAAGGAAACTAGTCATGTAATTTAGGAAACCAATTAAAAAGCAAAATCCTAATTACAACATGATTGATATTTGATACTAATGGATATTATACAAATTGATTTCTTATCATTCCCCCTCTCCCTCAAGTTGGCGAGTGGATATTAAAAACTCTCAACTTGTGAAAAAGATTGTTGAATTCTTCTTTTCCCAATGCTTTGGTAAGGATATTGGCCAACTAAGAGGACGAACTCACATGTTGTGTAGCAATCAAACCTTCCTGAATTTTATCCCGAATAAAATAGCAATCCATTTCAATATGTCTTGTTCTCTCATGAAATACTAGATTAGTGGCAATATGTAAAGTTGCCTTGTTGTCACAATACAACAAAGCAAATTGGCAATGAAGGATGCGCAAATCCTTGAGAAGAGATTTAAGCCAAGACAACTCACAACATGCCTCTGCCATAGATTTATATTTGGCTTCTGCTGAAGACAAAGATACGATTCACTTCGACTTCCATGAAATTAAAGAAGATCCCAAAAACACACAATATCCTGTAGTAGACCTTCTAGTATTAGGACAGCCTGGCCAATCAGAATCATAGAATGCACACAAAGTCAAGTCACTCTGAGAAGACAACAATATCCCTTAACCTGGCGTGTTCTTCAAATAACAAAGAATGCGAAGCGTGGCCTCCATGTGAGGTTTACATGGGGCATGCATAAACATGCTTAAGACATGAACATAATAAGTAGTATTTGGCCTCGTGATGGTCAGATAAATCAAATGACCAACAAGTCTTCTATAATAAGCTGGGTCTTTAAGCAATTCACCCTTATTAGAAAGCTTAAGACCTTTTTCCATTGGAAAATCAACAGGTGTGGCACATAGGAGCTTTGCATCCTTCAAAATTTCCAATGCATACTTGTGCTGGGATAAGATAATACCTTTCTTTGATCTTGATACCTCAATCCCCAAAAAATATTTCAAATCTCCAAGATCTTTAATACCAAAATGACTGTGCAAAAAATCCTTGAGTGCAGAGATATATGTAGGGTCATTACTCGTAATTACAATGTCATCAACATAAATTAATAATGCTGTGAAAGATTTCTCTTTATTGTGAGTAAAAAAGGAATAGTCAGCTTTAGACCGAACATAACGAGTGGAACAAAAGGCCTGAGAAAACTTAGCAAACCATTAACGAGAAGCTTGCTTTAATCCATGAAGAGATTTATGAAGGCAACATACCAAGTTCTCCCTTTGTCGCTGAAGACTAGTGTTGACCAACGCGAATCTCACGGCCTGGTGCTTCGGGCTGAAGGGATCTGCACCAACACAGGTCGTCCTTCTTTGGTGCGGTGCGGTTGTGCCAGAGCGTGCCAGCACGGTTTACCATGCGTTTGAGGATGATGTGATTGGGTGAATAGATGAGTTGTGCACCTGTTTGAGTCTGACTTATAATCAGAGCGACTATGGCCGAGAGAGGAACTGATATCGGCCGTTAGGTTCACGGCTTGAGCTACAAGGCCATTGAATGATGGTGTTGATGGTGGATTTTTAGGTGGTGCTCCGGCGCGTTGCTGGGTTGCGACGGCCGTATGATATATGAGATAAACTGAAAGATAACAAGGATGGTGCTCCGGCGCCTTGAAAATCAAGGGTCATATGATATATTGATGAATGGATTTTCCTACAAACTGTCACTACTCCTAAGAAAGCTAGTAAAAGTATTGAAAATGCATTACAAGAAGATAAATGACAGGAAAATATAGTCTGCTCCGTGGGAGGCTTGTGTTTGGTGTTTGAACCCTTTAAACGTAGTTGGAGCCCGGTATTTATAGGGGAGGTCCTGAGAAGACAATCAGGTTGAAAATATGCATGATGAGGCTGATCATAGATAACGGGTAGTCAAACTGACGTTTGGGGATATGAAGTATGGTGGTGTGACCCCCATAAATCCCAGCCGTCCCCCTGATGGTGGGCTCTGCGTCTTGGGCCTTGGAAGAGCATTTAATGCCCTGGTCTGGTGGTTGGTGACTCAATCTTACAAGTCGTGAGATTTTTACACCTAACGGTCCTGATTTTACTCGCCATATCCTGACTTCAATCACTTCCTCTCTTTTCTTGTGCATTAAATGCTCTTACGTGGACCGTGGGCCCTCTGTTGCAGTCAAAGGCGTTACTTCATTAAATGAAGTGTGGAGTCTTGATGCCACGTGGCAACGCCACTTGATCTTTTATGTTTTGGCTGTGTTCGTTTATGTTCATCGTGGCCGTGGCCGTGACGGTTTTGCCTTCATGGCTCAACCTTTATCCTACGAGAGAAACGAACCACAACTCGACGCGCTCGGCCCCTTCTTCTTCTAGGTAGGTGCTTCGGCCGAGAGATTGCTTCTTTGGTCGGCCTCATAGGCCGAGATTTCTAGGCACAAACAACCAGGAAGAGGGATCATGTAGATTTCCTCATGGAGATCACCATGAAGAAAGACATTGTTGACGTCAAGCTGATGGAGAGGCTAATGATGGCTACGGCAAGAGCAAGTAAACATCGAATTGTAGGCATCTTGGTAGTAGGAGAAAAAGTGTCATCATAATCGACACCTTCCATCTGAGTAAAACCTTTAGCAACCAAATGGGCTTTATACCGTTCGATAGACCCATCGGATTTGAGCTTAATTTTATACACCCATTGACAACTAATGGGGTTCTTTCCAGTAGGTAACACAGTAATACTCCAAATGTAATTATCGGACAAAGCCTGTAATTCAAATTGCATGGCTTCGTGCCAATGAGAGTAGGGAGCGGCTTCCTCATAAAAACTTGGTTCAATCATTTTATTGACTTGTGCAATGAAAGAGAGGTGAGTCGGGGAATAATGACGATAGGAGAGGTAGTTGCAGAGCGGAAAACGTGTACCTTTAGTAGGACCCGGCAGCAAAGAAGACAATTGATCAGGGATGGGCAACATGACCTGATTACAGACGTAGTCACGTAAGCAAAGGACGACACAGAGAGACGGTTTAGGTGTGGGTGTAGGTGGACTGGTTGCGGCTGGACTGGGTGCAGGTTCAATCGATAGAGATAATGCCATGGAGTCACGCGCATCAAGGAGACAACTCTGCTTTGCCAAGGGACAAACATGGCAAGGATTATTATTGGAACAAGTTCAATTCAAGAAATAACTCTGCTTTGCCAAGGGACAAAAAAGGAAATCTATTAAATGCTTAGACATAAAATTTAATCTAGATGAAGAAACATGGCCAAGACGAAGATGCCAAAGATCAATTGAGGTGACAGTAAGATTGCATGATAGACGGTGAGGGGTAGAGTGGTTGGTTGTGTTTTAGGGTTTCTCAGCCGATAGTGCCACCAAATAATAAAACCCTCCATGTTGCTTACCTCAACCAATCGTCTTCCTCGTAATAAGGTCCTGCAAAATACACCAATACGGGAAAAAAGTCACTCAACAATTCAAATTTTGTAACTCTACTCACAGACATCAAATCTGTTGGATAATTTGTTTTATGGATGCTACTTTTCCTGCAAAACATTATATGAAATAATTATTAGAAAATTGTAATTTACATTGATAGAGTAGATTAAATAAAATCAATGAAAATTACAGTAAAATACTTATCTTTTGGGATGTAGAAGTTGGTCTCCATTGATACTTAATAGTTTTAGGTTGAGGCGTGTAGTCACTGTCCTTAAGAGTAGATTTCGCCCCTCGGAGACAATGTCTCGGTGTAGCAAGGTTGTATGGCGCTCTACACTCCAGGATACAACAACCTATGACCCTCATAAGCGTACACTCACAATACTTGGGTCAGATGAACACTTAAATCTTTCCCTTGATAAAAGAAAACAAATTGGAACACAAACTCAAGAACGCAGAGAAGAAAAATAATGAAGAAATTTGTCAATCTGATTTCTCTTCTCCTCTTTAACACATAGCTCGAATGGTTTATTATATTGGAGATTGCCAACTCCAAGTGAACGTTGGGTTTTTAACCAAGCAATTAAACCACATAAAACACTTGCACGTTAAGAACAAAATTTGATCCCAACTAAGCAATTAACTCACGCAATAAAGATTGGAATCAAAACTTTCACCAACTATTGTAAACCAAATACATTTAACTTATTTAAATGATAAAATAAATTGATATAAAAAGTAACGTTAATACCTCAATAAAAACAAAAGAGGAGATATCAAAACCGACAACGCTAACAATTAATATAAAAGTATCAGGTCATAGATTTTATAAATATAGAAAATAATTGCAGTTTTAAAGAAGTAATCAAACCACTCAAAAATCTGGAAATATAAGTTCAACATAAAATAAGTAATAAAATAATTGTTTGTATTTTGAAATACTTACACAAATTCCAACAAAATCTACTGTGAAAGTAGGAACACATAGCACATCACATAAAGTATACGTAGAATTGAGAGGGAATGATCATGTGGTGGTAATTGAGGCCTTTTCCTCACTGGGCTTACAGACAGGTTGCAGAGAATGATCAACATTATGATGAACTAACAATTTGGGAGACAAAACAATGTGATCTGTCGCGCCACTGTCGATAATCCATCGCTTAAATTTTAATTTGTACAAACCTTTATTGGTGGCAGCGGCGTTGACTGGGGATTTCTTGTCAGTCACTCCTTTTTCATTCATGATAGCCAACATTTGCTGAAATTGAAGATCCGAAAGGTCGGACATAACATATTGCATCTCATCCTTGGTTAGGCCTTCCAAACAGGGACGACCCTGGGTGATTTAAGGACTTGGGCCAAAGTCTAAGAATGTGCCCTTTATAAATAAATAAATAAATAAAATTACAATTTTATATCAAATAATAAATTTTATTAAAATTATAAGAGTACAAAAACCAATAATATAGAATACTTTGAGCCTCATTAAAATCTTGTTTAAGAAAAACCCAATGGGAACAAAACCTCAAACGAAGGAAAAAGAGTACCCAATTGAAAACATTACATTCAACAACAAATTAACTTGCATGTGTCCAGTTGCTTCACTTTCATATGCACCTACTAAATAAAAATAGCAATGAAATCTCAATCACAAAAGATCATTTAAAATGTCTTCTTGTTGCAGTTTTAGAAGCAAAATCATCAATTATATTATCATATTTAAGGTTTTCCAACATATCTCTTTCAATGCATAATATTGCCAGTCCATTTAGTCTATCTTGAGCCATGATGGTCCGCAATTAAAATTTTAATAATTTTAATTTAGAAAGAACAATAAAACCTGTATTTTGGGTCCTGTATGTTGTGCTCTGGTGTTGGTGCTCCCAATTTTGGAGAGAACAATCAATTTCCAACTCAAAATGGCTTTGTTTTCACACTTAGTTTTAGAGATAACAAAAATTAAATTCGATTGATTTCAAGAGTCTCTGTCTGGTTCTTGGGAAAACAATAATGTAGGCTCGCTTTGCTTCTAGATTTGTTAGCGTATGTGTGCTTTTATTTATTATTGTTTTATACTACCAAGTAAGACTCTCAATAATTATCACACATGCCCCTTTACTTTTAGTTTTTATTTTATTTTTCAATGAGGACTTGTAATTTTATTTTATATATATATTTTTTATTTATTATTTTTTACTACCAAGTAAGACTCTCAATAATTATCACACATGCCCCTTTACTTTTAGTTTTTATTTTATTTTTCAATGAGGACTTGTAATTTTATTTTATATATATTTTTTTTATTTTATTTTATTTTATTTTTTTTTGGGTGCCCCTCTCAATTGTGGGCCCCGAGCGGTAGTCCTAATTGCCCTGGCCAATGGCCAACCCTGCTTCCCAAACATAATTTGAAGATGGACCACCAGGATTTTTCTTTAGTTTGTGGCGTGGATGACCTTCTGGATACCCATGAAGCTTCCAACAGGTATCGATGTGATGACCATCATCATCATAGTTAGTGCAATGAGGCCAATTTTTGGAAGATCCGACGAGGCGGTCATCACGGTTGGAGGTCTCTGAACAATTTTGGTCTGACTAATCAGTGTGACGATCATCACGGCTAGTGGACCAATTCTGATTGGGTCGTCCAGTTCTAACAGCCATGGTTGCAGTATTGGAGGTTCCAGCGGCTCATTAGGCTCCAAGCATGCATTGCTTCTCTTCTTGGTTGACAGAAGCGTATGCTTGGCAAACAGACAGCAAGGGATTCATCAAGAGAATTTGGCCACAAACAGCACTGTAAGACTCATTTAATCCTATAAGGAATTGCATGAGTTTGTTACGATGGCCATGGACTGCACAGGTGCATGCAGAATAATCGGTGTAGGAGGCTAGTTCATCCCATAAGCCTTTCAACTTGGTGTAATAGGCAGCAACTGACAATTGATCTTGTGTCAAAGATGAAATCTCTCGTTGAAGTTGGAAGATACGAGGAGCGTTGCTTTGAGAGAACCGTTCACGAAGATCTTCCCAAATTTATCGAGTTGTGGTGCAGTAAATTACACTATCGCTGATTTCGGGATCAAGTGTGTTGACAATCTAGGAGAAGACCATGTCGGTACAACGCATCCATGTTGCGTGTTCATCAGGTTTGGATTTCGATGATGGCCCTTTGAGGGTTCCATCAACAAAACTCAATTTATTCTTGGCGTTCAATGAAACTTTCATGAATCTACGCCATGTCGCATAATTATCTCCATTCAAGGGCTTTGGCACAATTATCAAACCCGGATGATCCGAATCACTGAGATAATAAGGGCTTGAAGGTTCAAGTTTCAATGCGTCAGGGAAAGCAAAATCCTAATTATAACATGATTGATATTAAGAAGAAAAAAAAAACCTAGCCGCACCCTAGTCTCCTTTCTCCTTGCCGACACCTGGGCAAGGAAGCTAAGGAGGGAGGTGGCCACTCCCCTTTCTCCCCTTTCTCCCCTCCGCCCATCTTCCCCTTCCTCTCCTCAGATCCCCTTCTTTTTCTCCCATATTTTCCCTTCCTCTTATCCCCTCATCTCCTCCCCTTCCCTTCCCCAGATAGTCTAGATCTATTTGGATCTAAGTTTGTTTGTCTGGTTGTTTTTGCAGTGTTCTAGGTGGTTGCTGTTGTCTTTGTCTCGGTGGAGGCGACAGTAGAGACGCTGGATTATGTCTCTCCTCAGGAGAGTTGTGATACCTGATGGCTGATGTTTTGTCTTTGTTTTAACGACGACTACAATAGTGACACTGGTGGTAGTTGTTGGGATGTGGTGCTATTCTCTACTCTGGGCCGACTAAAGAACTATGTTTGGTCATAGGAGGTTTTCTTTGTCAAGTTTTGAGTTGAAGTGGAGTGCTTCTTAGAGGTCATTTTACTATTGTTTCTGTGTTCCTCATCCGTGTTCTTTCATAGTTTCTGTTATGGAATGCCTTGCAGTTTTTGTGGGTGTCAAAGGACTATGATTTTGCTCATAAAAGGCTTCTTTTGACAGTTGGGATGTTCTGTGGTCCTCTCATGTGGGTTTACTGTGTTGATCTCTAATTGCCGTTCTCGTCGGAGGTCTTTGTGTTAGTTTTCGTTTGTTTTTTTTTTTTTGTTTTTTTTTTTTTTGTGGTAATGGTCCAAAGTGACTTGAATAGGACTCTCTTATTAATCCATGACACTTGTTGTACTCTTTCCTCCCCTAGGATTTGTCCCATGAGGTTGTCCTAAGAAGGTTTTAACGAGGCCACTATATCATGTTGCTCTTTGTACGTTTTTAGTTATATGAATAAATTCTCTTTAAAAAAACAGGATTGATATTAATTAATATTATACAAATTGTTTTCTTAACAAGCTTTGTTTGGGAAGTGGCCCCACTGTCCCTTTGACAGACAGACAGCTCAGTGCCCAAGTGTCATGCAAAGCTCTGAATCAAAAAGATCACTGAGACAAAACGGAGATATATTGTGTATACGGTTTGACACCATACTTGAAAAGAAAGGGACTGATCGCTTCATCAGTCTTAGGAGCCCTGCAAACAAGGTATGAAAATGGCCTCTTCTCTGCAATTTTTAATATTGTAGTCTCTGCTCTCTGCAAAAAAGAGGCTTCCTTTACTTGCCAAATAAATAAATAAGAAAATTAAAGAGACTTCTTTTACTTCCAAAGAGCTTCAAAGTTTACACCTTTGAATTTTTTTTACTATTAACGAAACTGTAGTTGGTCATAATAAGATTAGTAAAGGTGGTGACGGTGGAGCTGCTTTTATACAAAGCTTCATCCTTACGTGATTGAGGAAAAGCAGGACGACCCACATTGCAAAAATTAAAGATATGCATTTGATAATGATAAAGATATGGAGTTGGAGATTCTTTTGGGTCAGAGAGGTGTTTTGGTTTAATTTCTTTCTCGCTTTAGGAGGGGAAGGGTCTCAGTTTCTTTCCTCCTTTTGCTTTTTCTCCACATCTTCACACTCACTTTATGTTCCTTGGGCTCCAAGTGGGTTTTGGGTTGTAAATCTTTCTCTATGCCACATTTTCATTACAATGCACACTCACCCCTGACCCTGAGTTTTAGCTTGAGCAAACTTTTCGAGACCAGAGTAAGAGAGTTTTCTCACTGCAAGAGCTTGCCTTCTGTAGTTGCTACTTTAGCTTCTTCAAAATCAAAAGTAAGAATCTTTGCTGTCATCCTTGTTTTTTGATTTCCTTTCTTTGTAAATTATAAATATTTGGGACTGTGGGATTTAAGCTGGTCTATTGGGTGTTTGCTTAGGATGGTGGCAGAGTTGTTTGTTGAGGATTGAGACCTCTTGGTTTTATCAAACAATTATGTTTATTTCTTTTTCTTTTGGGTGATTTGAGTATATGGGTATTATCAGGAAATTCGGTTATTATGCTGAGTAAATAAACCTATAGTTAACTGAACTCTGGTTGTCTTACAGAGAGAAGGAGAAGAAGAAAACAGGAAAGGAAAATGGCAGGAGGTGGACATGCACCACCGCCAAAACAGGAGGAGCTACAGCCTCATCCAGTCAAAGATCAGCTACCAAACGTTTCCTACTGCATTACCAGTCCTCCTCCTTGGCGTGAGTGCATAATTCCCTTTCCCTATTGTTCACATTTTCACTGCTATACTATATAAAGATTTACATTGCAATTCGGAGTCGTTTGGTTCAGACTTGTGTAACCAATTTAACCACCTTCATTACTTTTTGTTTTTTTGATACGTTGTTATGCCAATAGTGATGTTAGTCCTTGTTGAGTTTTAAAACCCCAGTTAGTTACTATTATTTTTTCTAATCTGTGGAAACTTTAAATCTTTGCTTGTGTATATTTATGTTCTGTTTGTTTGGAAAATGACAAATGAAACTATTTCACCTTCCTTGGTATTTATCTATTTTCACTTACATCAGCATTTGTTTCTCAATGTGATTTTGTGTGTAAGTGTGAATTTTTTTCTCTATGCAGCTGAAGCTATCCTACTTGGCTTCCAACATTACTTGGTGATGCTTGGCACAACTGTTCTCATTCCTACCTTTCTCGTTCCCCAGATGGGAGGAGGACATGTAAGCCTTTACAAGTATAGTAGCAAGCAATTAACAATTCTTGATCATCTTCTCTCTGATATGCTGATCTATTCACAAGTTATATGACTCTTTTGCTATCTAAGTAAGTTTTCCACCATCCTTTTAGGGGGAGAAAGCAAAAATGATTCAGACTATCCTGTTTGTTGCTGGATTAAACACCTTGCTTCAAACATTCTTTGGGACTCGTTTACCAGCAGTGATTGGAGCATCTTATACCTATGTGCCAACAACCATTTCAATCATCTTGGCTGGTCGATATAGTGATGTTTTGAATCCCGAGGAGGTTGTTTAATTGTAATCTCACTTACGTTTTCAGTTACTGTTATCTTTTATGTAAACATAACAGTGTCTGTTATGTTCTACAATGGGTATGCAGAAATTTGAGAAGATAATGCGCGGAACCCAGGGTGCACTTATTGTAGCATCAACTCTGCAGATTGTTGTTGGCTTCAGTGGTCTTTGGCGCAATGTGGCGAGGTTTGTTAAAACTCTGCCATATGACGAGACTTAATAAATTCTTTTCAGTTGCATTCTGGTATTTTGTCCTGGTTAAGCTTTCTTCATGAGGTTTTTAATACATGTTTTGGTTAGCACCTGGCATTTATTGCGTCTCTTTGAAGTTTTCACTGCAAATGCCGACTTACTTCAACTACAATTAAATTTTGTCCCAGAAGCATTCAAAATTATATGGATTGGGACTTAAATGGTTTCCAACTGAAAGTTCATCTGAGTTGGAACTTTTATTTGTGTTTTATAATATGTTAAGCCTTTTTAACCTATGTTGTTGGTTAACCATTATTTCTTTCTGCTTGTCCAGGTTCATAAGTCCACTTTCTGCTGTTCCTTTGGTTGCTTTGTCAGGCTTTGGGCTCTATGAGTTTGGTTTTCCTGTGGTATGTGTATACACGTTCGTTTGTTGAGATGAGATTGCCTAATAAATTGTTCCTCCCCCACCCTTCTTACCAGGTTATTAACTATGTCTTTGGATGTGTAGTTTGCAAAATGTGTGGAGATTGGGCTACCACAACTCATCATTCTACTGATATTTTCACAGGTAATCTTCAATCATTTGATATTTTGCTCCTTCCTTGGTACGGCATTCACAACAGTATTAAACAATATCAGCTGTATCCCCTCAGTTGAAACATTTGTATGGAAGTGTATTAATCTAATGAATTTCTCCAGTACATACCTCATTTGATGCGCAGTGAGACGCTCTTCTTTGATCGCTTTGCGGTTTTATTTTCGGTGGCGATTGTGTGGGTTTATGCTCATCTGCTCACTGTGGGTGGGGCCTATAAGAACACAGGACCCACAACTCAATTGACCTGTCGAACTGATCGTGCTGGCATTATAGGTGCTGCTCCATGGTAATTCTCTTGTGGTGCTTCCTTCTTATAGGATTATGATAATTCATGTATTCATTTTAGTATACTAAATACCAGCAACTCTAGAAGGAATGCTCTCATGTGGTGTTAGAGATAGATGTTAGTCTCAGTTGTTTTCTATTCAAATAAGAATGACATGACAGAGAGGCGAGTTAGTTTGGTCCATACTGCTTCTCATTGTTTAACACTTCACTGGATAAGAGATCAATATCCTGTTAAAATATGAAGCTCCCACTTTGGATGCTGATTGTTTTACACTTTCTCAGGATAAGAGTTCCATATCCTTTTCAATGGGGAGCTCCCACTTTTGATGCTGGAGAAGCTTTTGCAATGATGGCTGCTTCATTTGTTGCTCTTGTAGAGGTTTGCGTACTCCTCTTGTTCTCATTCTTAAGTTTTTATAACTTAATGCAGTATCTGTTTTGGATTCTATTAAATATATGGCAGATCAAATTGATGTTTGATTTAATTATTCTGATGCAAGTTTTATGATTGAACAGTCCACCGGCGGCTTTATTGCTGTGTCAAGGTATGCAAGTGCAACTCCGCTGCCACCTTCTATTTTAAGCCGTGGTGTTGGTTGGCAGGTAATTACATATGGTTGCATCTTTTATACTTTTCTCTTATGTGGATCAATTTCACCTGCTACAAACAATCTTCTACAGACAAACTGAAAGCAAAAACACATTTTCAAGCCTAAAACATAAAAGACTTCAGTTTATTCTTTATAAACCTAGCTTAACATTATTTATTCTTTGTATTCTGATTCTAGGGAGTGGGCATTCTTTTCTGTGGTATATTCGGCACTGGGAGTGGTTCATCAGTATCTGTGTAAGATTCTTTTGCAGCTAACGTATATCTAGAAATAACATTTCAAGTTATTATATTACTACCCATTTTCACCAATTGGCCTGATAACCATTCTTGAATTTATCTCCAGTGAAAATGCTGGTTTGTTAGCATTAACACGGGTTGGCAGCAGAAGAGTTGTTCAGATTTCAGCCAGTTTCATGATATTCTTTTCCATACTCGGTAAGTGATTTATGTTAGGATTTTTGTGTGATCTATCTTCTTATAGGTGTGCTTAAACAAAACATGGATTTTCAGGAAAATTTGGAGCTGTCTTTGCCTCAATTCCTGCACCGATCATCGCAGCATTGTATTGCTTTTTCTTCGCTTATGTTGGTATGTTGTCAACTGATGAGTCAGGTTTTGATTATAAACCTCAGTTGAAGGTCAATTAATGCATTTCTCCATAATTGTGTGCACGAGCAGGTTCAGCAGGTCTTACCTTGCTTCAGTTTTGCAATCTGAACAGTTTTAGGACGAAATTTATTTTAGGCTTCTCTATTTACATGGGCTTGTCAATACCACAATACTTCAATGAATACACCCTTGTTAAAGGCTACGGCCCAGTGCACACTGGCGCAAGATGGGTATGAAACCATTCCTATCCTCTTTTAAACTTCTTAACGCTATTATATTTTCTTGTTTCAGTCCCATGTCTCATGCAAGAGACTTAATCACTCTTTTTTCCTTATGTTTTTGCAGTTCAATGATATGGTGAATGTTCCTTTCTCATCGGAAGCATTTGTTGCCGGTTTCCTAGGCCTATTCCTGGACATCACGCTGCATCGCAATGACAGTGCAACGAGGAAAGATCGCGGCATGCATTGGTGGGATAGATTCAGATCATTTAAGACGGATGCAAGAAGTGAGGAATTCTATTCCCTGCCTTTCAACCTCAACAAGTTCTTCCCCTCGGTGTGATCGTCAAATTGAGGTGCTTCAGTGAACAGAGTCAAATGGTCGCACAGTATCTCAAAAATGTGTGCAACACACTAGAGAACATGAATGTTTTGTTTCCTCCTAATCTTTTTATTAACTCCAAGGAAGAACACAATAGTACTATAAACGAAAAATCTTTGTTCTAGCAAGTCCCCTTTCTCCAAATACCCACTGGGAGTTTTACTTTCCTGCATTTGCATGACTGGATTGTGCATGAGAAACTTCATTTGTTGAGCCACATGGCTCCTACCACCTTACAATTAGGACCTCACAGAAACTTCAGATTGGCAACAACTAGAATTTAAAAACGACAAGCCGTCCTGGATTGGTTCCATTTCCACCTTTATTTTGGGAAGGTTAGGCAGCAAATAAGGTAAAGGGACACACCACAGCAAATAAGGATGAGGGGCCTTCAGCATTGCTGCATTGGCCATACCAACAACCCCTCTCTTCTCTAGTCTCTTTGATCACTTTCTTTTATTATCTCTAACAGCTCTCTCATGAGCCAGCCATGGTGTGTGGTTTTTGACAGCAATATTTTTGCCACATTTCTCAAGGTAGTGTAAGAACTAAGAAAACCCAGCTGTATCTTGGGCTCTAAGCTTTCTAGAAAAAGCACAGCTGGGTACAGACAGAGGCCCATTTTGTAAAAGCAAAAGAAAATAGGTTTTGGCCCCCTAATTGCTCTATTTACTTCAAAAAGCATAGATTAGAAGAAAAAAGAAAACACCACCAAGATTTATTAGGTGGAACAGATAAGGAGTCTGTTACTATTAAGGCAAGGAATTAGCCTATTATGTTGTTAATGTGTCTCCAAAAACCAAAGCAGGCCAATTTTGATGTGATTTAACCAAGAATCATAGGGGTGACATGGTGACCACCACAAATGCTTGTGTCCATTTCAGATTTCTTCAAGGCCATGGATGGATGAGGGTATCTTTCTGCCTAATCAATAATTCAACTCTCAAGTCCCATTTGTTCTGTCTGATGCGCAGATTATGCCAAGGAACCATTGCAATCATAAATTGTAAAAGTTTTATAAAGTGTTAAATAACTTTTATCATGCATGAATTTGCCGGTAAACATCAAAGAAAGATGTATACAGCAAGACTGTTCCTGATAAGTCAGAAAACATAAATTTGTTTAGAGCCAATTATCTAATGTTCTTTGAGAGAGAAAATAAAGTAAACATTTTGATAGTTTTTTTTTTTGTTTTTTTGGCTAAACAATCATCACTGTTCAATCTTTTCTTCTGTTGAATATGAAGTTCTATAATCTGTTAATAATTAAGACATATTATTACAAGAATTTCTCGAGCTGATCAACCATTGTTGTTGACCCATTATGATTTTAGAAAGTTGTCAAAATGATAATACAAAATCATATCCTGAGTCTGATTCTAACATATCAAAAGAAAAAGGCTTAATCTCTGAAGAAAAGAGATTTCCCTTTAACTTAAAATATTAGTGAAGCGCCTGGTGCCTAATTAACATTAGTGCTACATCTTTGATAGTGTTTTGATATGTATGACCACCTTTATAACAAAAATCTCATCCTCAGTGCTAAAGATTGATGATCTCAAGTTCGAACAAGAGGAAAAGGGCTGCAGACAAGAGGTCTCATGTTCGAATCTCCATGACATCTTAATTGTGTGTAAGAAATCCCCCTCCCTTTTAGTTTAGATTATCGCTTGTACTCAAAAAAGATTAATGATCTTTTCTTGTTAAAAGTTATTTCCACTATGAATTAAATAAAACCCTTATTTTAGAAAGACAAAAAAAAAAGGGTTCTTCCACTAACTGTAGTGCAATGGAGATGCTGCAATGTCTAGTTAAGAACCATTAGATGCTTTATTTGAAATAAAGAATATACGATTATTGATTATGATATCATGCTTTTCAATAATGTGTTCTTAGAAGAGTAGCCTAGGGAAACAATGACAAAGAAGCACTAAAATTTGGCTTTAAGAGAGAGAAGATTAGCATAAAAAGAAGCATCTTCTAAGGTTTTATATATACATGTTGGCTTGGATGACTCTTCTCAAAGCAGGACAAATTACAATAACCTCCCTCTTAATCTAAACTGTTGTCAAAAATTACAAACAGATCAACAGGCTAGTTTGGCCTAAAAGATCAAATTTCAAGTCTAGTTTACTGTAATGTTTGGTTTCCATTTACCGTACGCAGTAAATATGCAATGTGACCACTGACCATCTTTTTCGACCTCTAAATTGAAGGGCTCCCCAGTAAGAAAAAGACCTCACAGTGGTCCTTAAAATCTCAACTGTCCTTATATAAGACTCACATGGTTCCCCATGTGAACTGTATATGCCTCACTCACAAGTCACACAGAGTTTATTATATTCCAACATGCCCTAAAAATACCATTAATCTAGTTCCTCTGTACCAGTTGTACTGAAACCTAAATCCGAAGTAGATCTTCAAGACTAATGCATGAACATCATTAACAGCAAGTGACATCAGTAACAGCTTCCTCTTGTTTCCTAAATTTTATTTTTGCTCTTGTGTCGTCGGGATCTTCGACAATCTGATTCATTCCATTGTTTAAAGAAAAGAAGAGAATGGATAGTTTGTGTTTAGTATTATGGGGTGGGGGGAAGAATGTGGAGAAAGACACATTGAAAACCATGTGTCCAAAACAAGAAGAAAAGAACAATAAGAACAACCCCACTAATTAAACAAGACCCTTTCAGAGAGTCAATTGGTTGTTGGCAAAGGTTTTAATTAGATTTCAAGAATGTTTAAAAGGCCAGAGGAAGCAAGGAACAGACATTCAAGACCTAATCTTGCCGCCCCCACAGGCTGCAATCTATGAACAATTATTATTTGAAATTGAATCCCCATCCACTTCTTATATTTAAAGCTGTCCTAATATTAATAAAAGTGATAGGCTTATAATAATTTTATTAAATATTAATGACTGTCACAACCAATGCCATAAGGGCCGTTTCGTGTATATAAAATTATTGGGTGTTTGAACAAGAAATAGTCCATTCTCATTAAATATGCGAGCCAAAAAATCTGCAACACCTCACATGGCTTACACACACTGACATTAACCATGGGATGTTTACATGTTTAGATGGTTTTTAATTAAACTCAGATATATATAATATATATAATTAGTTTAAGTTAAACCAGATTTACAGTAGTCAAAGATTGTCAGCAAGATTTCCACCTCTCTCTTAACTTGGTCAAGCTTTTGCTCATTATCCAATGATAAATATTTTTTTAAGATAGAACAGAAAATGTTAAGATTTTCATTCTTCATTTGGTCAATTTTTATGTTCACCTTGTCTAAAATCTGGGGTTCGAAAATCGACTGTGTGACCAGAGATGTTGAAGAGTCAGCAGGGTTTGCTCCCAAAAATTTATACAAGATTGACTCTGGCAGTCCACTTCAGTGATTTTCTCACTTTTTCTTTTTTGGGGGTAAGATTGATATTCTCAACCTCAGTCCTTAAATTTTTATTTTTATTTTTTTAAAAAGGAGTTATATATAAGTGGATTAAAACGATTGTTTTTGTTGTATGTGCTTGTCCACATCCTAAATTCTCATTCTTTTTTTAAGAATAGCGAAACCCTAAACTTATTAATAAGGATGGCAACTAGCCGATTCGATGAAAATTTTATATCACTGATAACGTGATGAAAGAAATACACACATAATTAGATTTAGATTGAAAACACTGAAATATCCTAATTAAATACTTTGAGATATCCCTTGGATCCTGCTCAAATTGCATTGCATTGGACTTGAAGCTTGTACGAAAAGTTGTGCATGGTGTGTTAAATATTCCACACAAAGAAAAGACATATTAGTGGGTTGCTTTGCTTTATATGCATATTAGCTCCCATCTCCAATGAGTAGTACTATCAATACTATACTCATAGATAAATTCAAAAACTAGAGAATTGAACTGGCTAATTCATATTTGGAACTTGTCTTTTTCCCACCATTTTCTCATCAACCAAACAGTACAAAAAGCTAGAGCCTAGCAAAGGAACCAAAGTGTGTGTGAATCGTGATGAGATGAGGGGGTAGGTTGTCGTTGTCCATGGTGTCTGATCAAAGCAAAAGAATCTTCACCACACGTACGCACGCACGCTGTGCCCGTCTTGCCGTTTTGGTCAGAAATAGTTGGTCACATAATTTAATCATTTTTACATTAATTAGGAACTTCGATTTTTCCCAAGTCTGAAAACCTTGACCCCGTCGACAGCGCCGAGCATGTCCTTCCAAATCACTACCTTCTGACATCTCTCCACGTGGCACCAAACCCGCTTCCAAATCCCATGCCGGTGATTGACAATGTGTCATATATAAATACATTACTAATAATAGTCCTTGTTATCTTTGGTTAATCTCACAGTCATTAGTACTATTGGGATTTTTATTTTAGACATGATGTTTTAATGTCAATTTGGTTTAAATTGATGCACGTAGCATGAGTTAGTTGGGGAAGGACGGCCCTTGCTTGAATTTTTAGACACTTTTAAGCTTAACCCATTTTTACTTAAATCATTGGGTGTGGGGTTTGGGCTGAGAGGAGCTGTATAGAAAGTGACTTGTGCTTCTTCCACCTCTCCTATTCATTCTTCTTCTTCCTTATCTCTACCTTCGTCTACTTCTTCTTCATCTTTCATTGGTTTCTAGAGAGAGAGAGAGAGAGAGAGAGAGATTCAGATAGATGGGAAACTGTCAGGCTATTGATGCTGCAGCTCTGGTGGTACAACATCCAAGTGGGAAGATAGAGAGGATGTATTGGCCCATCAGTGCAAGCGAGGTGATGAGATTGAACCCTGGTCACTATGTTTCTTTGATCATTCCATTGCCGGTTTCTGATCAACATCAGGAAGAGGTAGAGAGCCAGGAGCACAACAAGACTGTGCGTTTCACTCGTGTTAAGCTTCTTAGACCCAACGAAACTCTTGCTCTTGGCCATGCCTATCGGCTGGTCACAACTCAAGGTATACTTCTGTTTTGTGTGTAAATATATTTTGGAGTATGAGGCTGTTGGGTTTGAAGAGTCTTTAATTGATGTTTGGTTTTTGTTTGTGGTTGTAGAGGTTGTGAAGGTGCTGAGGGCAAAGAAGTACGCAAAAACAAAGAAGCAGCAGCTGGAAACACTTGAGAAGTTGCAAGCAGGGCAAGAGAAACAGAGTTCAGGTCGTGATGAGGCAGAAGAAGGGAAGTCTGAGAAGGAGAATATCAACCATGTATGTCGTTTCATTTCATAAAGCAATTGTCATCTTAGTTTGTTTTCTGTACTTTCTTTTTGGTCATCTTCATCTGTGATGAGAAATTGAACAAGCGCAATCACCCAAAACAACACTTTTAATCTTTGATTCTGAACTACTGGTTATAAGTCAGAAATACTAATGCTTTCACCATGTCAAAAAATTTCAGGCAACAAAACGCGAAAGGCACCGACCCAGGACGGCGAATGCTGCTGCTGCTGCTGCCGCTGCTGCTGCCGCACTGAGGTCAAAGTCTTGGCGCCCCTCATTGCAGAGCATCTCTGAGGGTGTGAGCTGATCAATGGTTCAAAGTTTCAGTAGCAAAATGCAGAGTAGGCAGTAGAGTGAGTGTAAAATGGACTGGCTCCTTCAGTTTCATCATATCCAGGTGCACACAATCCTGGAGCGTGGAAAAATAGATTGAAAACCAAAAATTCATGGAGTTTGGGCACCAAGTTTTCTAATCCAATGTCAACCACAACCACAGATCCCCAATTCAACCCATGTTCAAAGCAATAAGACATCATCATCATGTATAGCAACACAAAAACCAATGAATCTGACATTGTATTAGAAGTGTGAGTTTTGGGTCTTTACAACTTTTTGTTTTTGATATAAATATATAAATGATCTGGAGAAATACAACACCAAATGAAAAATTCAGACTTGTGTGGATTGTAAATGAAGAAACATCAGTTTGGTGATTTTGAGTTCCAAATTTCCCAGTCTTGATCTAAATAGCTTTGAGCCCATAACAGTGATGCCCTTGCTGCCAAAGGTGCTCCTGGTAATTCCTTCTCCTTGAGAGCAACCAGCATATCAGTGAAAGGCTCCACCAATAATGTCCCAGGTCCTCCATACTCCTTGAGCAAGAACTCACTGAATATCTGGTTTGATTAAACCAACATGTTAAATGAGTTGATTCTGAATAGTTCAAATAGTTATGCAGATCTAATTTTAGCTTCATGCACCGCATATAGGTCGTAATAAGTCAAAACATTGCCAGCGTGAAGGTAAACGTGCACAGAAAGTTAGAACATTTTGATGGAAGCTGTCTGGAAAATAGTACAATGGAGTCAGGTCTGATATTTGTCTAGGGGCTCAATTATTGTACGGTTTACAGGTCAGGGCAAACTCAAACCTCACCACAGAAAAGAAAGGAAACAAATCTTTGCTGATTCAAATAAGTGTGGCTCGCACCAAAAAAGTTGCACCCTGAGACCCCAATTATTAATTCTTTCAATGACTTTATAACCTCAATCTTAATCTTTATAATATAAATGGAAAAAAGAAATTAAAACTTTGAAAATGGAAGCAAATATGGGCTTAGCCAAGTTGGTTAGAGCCGATGTGCACCCAAGTAAGAATCTCCCTACCCGTAGTTTAGTTAAAAAATTGAAAAGGAAATCTCTCATATCCCTTTCCCCCTCCAGCCGGCCATGGCTTGAACTTGGAATTAAAAAGTGAGTAAGGTTTGTAGAACAACATTTTGGGTGCCAATAGAATCAATCACCCTTCACATGGTATTTTCAAACCTGTTTTTTCCAGGGTAGGCAAATAAATGAGTCAGAAATAAAATCCAACACACAGAGATACCATGAATGCTAGGACCACATGTCACATTGGCAACCAATTCTGAGTCACCACAAGTTCAGAATAATAAATGTAAACCAAACATGAACAACCCACTTGCACCAGCTCTTTATTATGGTACCTTCTTCTTAGGCAGAACTTGAATGTTCTCATCACCTTAACAAAACATCAGCTTGGGAAGTCGGAAAATAAACAAAAATGTCTACAAGCCCAAGCCCATTACTTTTGATGGGCTAGCTTGTAATCTGTTCATTCTTCATAATTCTTATAACTCTGAACTTGCGAAAACACAGAGCATCATTTTATAATTTTGTCATCTTCACCATTTATAGGAAGAAAGGAGAGAAACATACCTGTGAACAAACGTCTATGACGCTATGGAGGTCATCCCCAAAAGTCTCCTTGTCCTTCAACAGCTTCCTGGAAAGCTCAGCCCTGAACTTCTGGGTCTCCTGCAACCACAAGGCCACAACAAACAAGTCAAGAATTACACAAACATGCATTCAATTTCAGACTTTTTTTTTTTTTTTTTGAAAGTGCACTGATTTTGAAACGTACTTACAGATTCTGCAAATTGGGGGATTGGGTCAGGGTACGCGTACTTCTGGGGTGTCTTCGTGGCTCTTAGTGGCTTTGCGGTGATGTTTTTGAATATGGGCTTTGAGGAAATTGTTGGGAAACGTTGAAGATGAATGGTTGAGATTGGTGTTTTGGAGGGAGCGAGTGCTGGGCTCGAAATGAGAACGCCACAGGACCTGTAGAGCGCCATTGAGGGTCTAGGATAAGATTGCATACGCTCTCTGTGGAAAATCAGAATACTAACGAAATTAAACGACAGCAGTAATATCGTTTCAATTGGGCCAGTTCAGTATCTAAGGGCCGCCGACTCAGCTAATTATTTGATTGGGCCTCAAGCCAATGCTTTGTAATTTGCCTTTTTTTCTGGTTTGGGGTGGGGGGG
>NW_018922641.1:76708-121791 GCF_002207925.1 Prunus avium
CGGGTAAACATGGGGGTGGGTTTCTGTTTTTTCGGCTTCAAAGCCTGGCTCAAAACGATCCAGGTCATTGAAGGTAATTTGAATGCGCCTGGACCCAAAAAAAGAACCTCGCGCTGCACAACAGCTGCCTGCAAGGCCTTTGGACCTTTCATCGAGCACCATCTGTGCATCCATGGGGTTTGGCTGCTGCTGTCCATAGGGTCATATCAGACCTCCACAACCAGATTTCAGACCTCCCATGAGGTCGTGCGACCCCTCTTGTCCTTTAATGTGTCCGCCACTGGTTCTAGTATAATAATAATTGTTAATATTGTTAATGTTGATCAATGACATCGGAAACTTGATATAATAATATCATGTGAACGTGATTTCACTCCAGTTCACGTGTCAAAAGCATTTCGTAAACTATAGCTGCTTCATATAATACTTGGATCCACGGGACAGATTAATCTTTCCCCTCCTCTTCTCGGGGATTGATTCAATTGAACATTCAAAATACCCCCGTCTCTTGAACCAATCCTCAGCTCTAGTTGTAAGCAAGAAGAGCTTGTCCAATCCGAGACAAGATGCCTTCTTCTCAATGTAATCATGAAGCTTATGTCCCTGCCCCTGTCGACGGCATGCTAAAACATAGAGAATATTGAGAGTAGAGAGTGGAAAGTGTAGAGAGAATGAGAGTTGTAGAATATTTTCTGATTTTCACTTATGTTTCATTCCTTACAATCAACACATATATATACAAGTTCCTAAGACATTAGTCAAGCCCCCCAAGTTAGGCAACCAAACTAATTAGGCAACCAAACTAGTTAGGCAACCAAGATTTGACCTTCTCTTTCAACAACAGCGAAGCAATCCAGCAATATCATCTCAAGCAGCTCCTCATCATTTCTCCTAACCAGTTCTTCAGAAGCTTGTATAAGTTCTCTCACTCGAGAGAAATCTGACTCTGTGGCCATTCGGGTTCCTTGGTAAACGTCGCTTGCAACCATCGTCCCCACCCCATCTCTTTTAAACAACTCCAACAACAAAACCCCGCCTTTAGTTCCATCTAAGAGATGAACTCTCTCAACCCCTCCCCTGCAAACAAAGGCTGCGGCAGCCAGTTCTGAAACGTAGCCATTTAGCTGATGGCTTTGTTGCTGCCTCTCATAACCCCCAACAGCAAAACCTAAACCTTGGTGGTGCTCTTGCTTTCGCTTTCGAATCAACATGTCTGCCCCTGCCTCCGCCTCTCCAAGAGTGAGGAACCGAACGAGACGCTTGTCGTCGAGAATCGGGCCGTCCATTATGCAGATGAGCTTGTCTGCTTCAATAGCAAGGGAGCAAGCCGTTCCAACCTCATAAGTGTTGCAATTCAAAGATTCGCCGGAACTGGAATAGCCTATGTTGCGCAACAACACAATGCAATCGCCACCGTCGAGCCTCTCACGGATCCGACGGACGTCCACTTTCTTAACCTCGCCGGTTTCCCCATAATCAACACCGGCAACAACTCCTCTTCTTTTGGCCGCAACAAAGTTGCCGCTCGCAACGCTCACGCCGACGTCATGAAGACGGCTGCTGTCGCTGCCATGCCGTCGTCGGATGTTGGATATGGAGGGCGCTGCGGAAAGAACTGCCTCTATGTTAGAACAAATCCGCCCGGCCGCCTCCTTTGCGGCCTCTAGGGTTTCCGGGTCGGTGACTATGTAAGGACCGACGAACTGTGGCTTCTTTCCTCTGCCTGCCAGAAGTTTATGGATCTCTACGTTGGTGGCTGGAACAAGAACAAACCTGATCCCCAAATGATGGAGAAAGGCAATGTCCTTGAGAAGAGGGTTTAAGTAATTAGGGTTTGACGCAACTTCGCCGGATATGATGATGACGAAAGTGCCGCCGCGGTGGGCCCACAAGTAGGGCCAAGCCTCACGAAACCACCGCACGAACTTCTCGTGCTCCTCCTCCTCCTCCTTCTCCTCCTCGGCAGAATCATAGATCTCCATGTGGGTGTGATCTCTATTGTTGCACTTGAATAATGTCGACGACGCTCCCATCTTGCCCTTGGCTCTTCCGTTATTTACCATCGGCAGCAGGCGCGAGGGTTTTGGGGTTCTAGTTAGAGAACAATGGCGAGTAGGAGAGTGCAGCTTGGTTGCTATGACAGTAATTGTTAGGTGGGTTCCTAGAAAGCTCGCTGCGGCCATGGGCTACACACGGAGATGAGAATAAACCCTAATTCAAAGAGCTATGGCTTAACTTTGTGAGTGGTGGCAAGGGGCAAGTTTTAATTTCTTAAAATTAGTGAACTGATTATAATATATAGAATAATACTCGAATTGGAAATAATTGGAACAAAATTCTTCCCCATAATTTGAGATAACCCACTTCTTTAAACTATAAAACAGACCTATTTTAAATGGGACTAAACCAGAAATCGAAATTTGGGTTTTTTTGCTTTTGATAATAAATTTGGTGGTATGTCAACAAAGACATGCATGATGGATCAGGCTGGAAGAAAGAAAAGTAGAGAGATTGTGCTGTAAACAATATCCAATTGATGGATCAGGCTGCTGGGCTCGAAATGAGATTGGGCCTTGGAGACCATACCAGATTGATCCTTGTTGGATGGGTGTTGGGTCTTGTTTAGAAGGAAGGTAAGGTAACTATGCCATGACATCAATGAAAGTAGTGTTTATAAGTCAATATATGGTGAGGGTGTCATATATAGACCGTAGATGTGGACCTTTATATTAGCAACATGATTCATCTGAATAGTTTACTTAAGTTTAATAAAATGATCCTACGACAAATATGAAGGTCCACATAAAAAGTTCAGATATGGCACATAGAATTTCGCAAGTATTTATGAGATTGGGTGGAATTATACTGTTGTGACAAAAATTAAGATATGTGTGAGTTTGGGTAAAGTGAGAAAAAGTATGGATGGCAAATAGAAACTCCAAAATCTTAAACAGAAATAAAACTAAAAAGTGGAAGTGAGATTTGATCATTTGAGCATTTATAGACAATATTTTGTTTAACCCCAAAGATCCTACATGTTTTTGTACTTTACCTATATCATAATTAAATTACTATTTTACTTTACTGCCACAGCACAGGGGAGGGAGGGAAAAAGTTAATTGGAAAAAGGCAAAACGAAAGAAAAGTGCTAAATCTTCACCCCCAAAAAAAAAAAAGAGAGAGAAAAGTGTGCTAAATTTGTACTAATTTCTAAAGTCAAGTGTAAAGTGTGTCTCCTATCCTAATTAATTAAACATTCCTCCTCAACTAGAGTTTAATAAATCAAGATTAAGGACGAAGCTTTTTGCTAAACAAAAGCATCATCAGGCATCAGCCCAGCCCCTACTCTTGTGTGAAAATCTTCTGTAAAATATGTTCAATTGACGGTTTGAGGATGTTATTTGTATTGTTTCTCTCAATTGTGGGTTATTGATGTGGAATGCACTTAGATGGAATCAATTGTTTCCTTTTTTCTTTTTGGCATAGCAGTTCTCACATGCAAACACAGACAAAGACACAGGGGAGAACTAGACATGTTCATCACACAAACAAACTTATACATACACACTATTCATACACACTATTCATGGATGGAGTTCTCTTTGAATAAAGGAATTGCACTTGAATGAGTGCAAGATATAATTGTCCTAAATGAACACCAATTATTTGGGTTAGGAAATGTTTTGAGGCCAAAAAAGAGGATTTGCACCCTAGATATAGGGGTCTATGGCTCACCCCATATTAGGGGTATTTTTCTAATCATTTTCTTTGTCCTGATTATTCTTTTAATGCAGTCTGAGTTGGAGCTTTCGGCAGAGTAAAACTTCCTTTTCGACGACTTAGTAAAATCAAGTCCCATTCATCAATTGTTGTTTGTTGTCTTCTTTATGCAAGTTACTTGTCCGCGTCTAATTTATTTACCATGATCGTAGGAACTAGTTTTGTATTGTCAAATTGTTACTAAAACGTGTTTGATTGGAAATGTGACAATAATCGGATAACACATTTAAGGTGATTCTAGCTAGCAAAGGACATTTTGTTTGCATTTGAAGAAATTATTATGACAAGAAAACAAACATATATATATAGTTAACATTGATATATATGCAATGTATGATATGATCTAAATGAAGAGATGGTGGCTGTTGAATATTGATGATTAAACAGACGACTCTTTTGTCTCCACTCTTGGGAATGGAGGTCCAGTTCCAGGCACTATCAAAAAAGCAAATAAAGACGATCAGGACGCTCCCTCGAGAATAGCCAACCGGCCCTCCTCATGTCATCTGCACTTTCAATTCATCTTCTTTTCATGGCATCCAAAGATACTCAATTTGAGTTGTAAAATTAAAGCCAACACATGCACTACCTATAGCTATACCTAGGACTCCTCCCCTCATATGAATTTTATGATTATGATCAAATTTTCTTTTTATAATGATTTAATGTAAATTTTATACAGGAGATGGGGACAATGAGTAGTTGAAGGACTTGAGAGTGGTGCTGTCTTGCATTCAGCATAAAATCAAAACCCATATCTGGTGTCTGAAATATTCAGCATCATTCTAGCTTTTGAACCCTTTAGTCCAAGGGACCTATGGACTTTTGCAGCAACCCCACGAGCATATGGTTTTACAACGAAAAATCATCTTTAAAAGCTGAATATTAGGGTCCTCTATCTTTGTCATTGGCCTCTAAAAGTTGAAATTTCCGCAGGAAAAGGAGTAGGTAAAGAGCTAGATTCTGTTCCCTACACTCCCAAACCCCGTCTTACTTTTCTTCACTATGAGAGCAAAAAGAAATTTTGGCTTTTGGGTTTATACTTAGGATACCTCACTTTGAAACCAAAATTTGTTTGTAGAAAAAGGAAGCGTGTGTGTGAACAAGTTTTCATCACTGAAAAATAAGAGGGGTTGGGCCCTTGCAATTCTCTCAAGGTTGGTAGAGTACTTAGGCTTAAATGAATGTTTGATCAGTTTATAACTTCAATGGTAACGGTAATGCACTAATCACTCTCATATTCTCTCGAGCTCAACTCATCATGTTCCATGTTCCGTCGCTTTAAGATATTTGTGCATAAAGAAGAAGTAATTATTGAAAATTGGATCTTGTAATTATTGAAGTTATATATCTCAACTTCTCAACACTTAGTCATTTTATGCATAATTGTCAATTACCACTCAATCTTTGAACACACATATAACAGGGGAATGATAGAAACATTTTAATCCTCAACATCGTGGGTGGAGGAGGGGATTAATAATGGTGGGAAGAAATTGCCTACAAAATCCAAATTCACATCGGCACCACCTTCCTCTATTTCAATTCCGAAAAAGAAAGTATAAAGATAAAAACAAAACGATCCACCTTTTAATATCCAATGGGATGGCGTCACGTCACTATCCTGCCCCAATTTGCGGGTTGGATATATATACTGCCATCAAATTATACTCAAGGGACCCTGAACGCGTTTCTCATGTGACTAGGGCCAATAAATAATTATAGAAAAAAGCATATGATAAATCTTTTGTGTAAACAGCACCATGTATGGCTGCTATGGAAAAAAAACATACCATCTTTGCATAAAGTAAAGATGATCAAATTGTGCTGATGGCAATGTCATTGCGCTCCACATTTTGTCCTATTTCCTGTCACTTTTATTTTATTTTTTTTATTCTTATTTAACCTAAGCTTTTGTCACATATGATCCATAGGGCTAGGAGGTGGGCTATGGTGATTAAATTAACTTCATCAGTTGTTGATCACCAAACCTGCGGACCTGCATTTTGTCTAATGGGTTCACCTTTTTAGTGGGGGTGGATCCGATTGGCATTTGGTGATGGATCGATCGATATCGATGTGGTCCAGATTAAACTTTCATTTCATGGCTCCCACCAAGGCCATAGCTGGCCAAATCAGCTAATTCCAGGTTGCATTAATTGATTAGCAAGCTGAGAATTTCATTTAATTCTGTTTAATTAAAGTAATTACCAAGTGGATTCCGACAGCATCGATCATGGGATCCACATTGTTGGAACTAATCTAATTAAATCCTTCATAAAGCAGAAACTAGTTAATTAGTTTTTTTTTTTAATTATAAACAAAATGATATTTTTTTGGTAAACACCCACACACTTGAAAGGTGGGATTCGGCTTGCTTCTGACTACAAAGTGCTTCCAACGGGTTTCGAATCCTGCCATTAAGGCACTAAATAGCTCACCAATTGGATAAATATATAGATTCAAACTCAATGCAAAGAGGCAGCGCGCACTACATGATGAATTAACCTAATTCACATGTGCGGAAAAGTAATTAATTAGTAGAAGTTAGCTGGTGTTTTTCTCTGAATGTCGTTGGTGGAAAGCATGGCATGAGTCTTACTGTAAAAGGCAGAGCCCATCCAAGAGAGAAATTAGAGAAAAAGGGAACTTTCTTTCCAACAATTATCACTATCGGGTGGTCCATTTGATATTAAATTAGACGTGTGAGTAAAAAGTAAAATGAGGTGATGGATGCTGGACAGGTTTCTGTAATGCCACCTGTGAAATGAAGGAGGAGTTGATAAGATTTGCATGACCTGTTGTGCATGCAATGAAATGCAGGTGGTGTTTTAAATGCATGGTTGCCCTTTGCACTAAGCTACATGCAAAAATAATATACCCCATGTCGGGTATCGATGGCTAAATGACAGGCTCGTAGTTGGCGTTTTACTATTTGTAGTGTAATAAGCTGGTAAGTACTTATACTAAAAGCAACTTTTCCAGGCATTGGCTTTTTCCCACCATATCTCACACTCACTGTGCCCACTTATTAATTTTTCATAGAAAAAATAAAAAAACTAAATCCCTGCTCGTTTGGGTGATCAATAAAACGCAATAATTAAGATGAAATATCGCTATATCAGGCAGAGCTGTCTGATATCTGGGGGAGCTGATACAACAGCCATGGGGTTTGGTCACGAGAGGCCTCAGAGAGATAAGAGGAGATAATTATTATCACTCACAAACTTCCACACAGTAATATAATAAAACAAAGCACCAAGCTACAAAGTTCGTAATGTCAATCATGTGCTATCCACAGGAGAAATACTTTTTTATCTCCCGTTGCATTGTCCTATTCTTTTTATCTTTCTTCTTTTTTTGTAAGTGACATGATGATGAGAGATAAGAAGAAGAGGGCAATCCAACCGAGAGTGAAGGTTTTTCTCCATGCAGAGAGAGAGAGAGAGATAAAAGAAACCTGTCTTTATATTATTTTATTGATGATGAATCAAATACAACAAACACGCATGAAAGGCCCCAAAGACCTTTTGTAATTTTTTTTTTTCTTCTTCCCTCCTTTAACAATAAAAAAATCAACCAAAAAAAAGTGTAAACACACGTGTGGCCATGCACACCCGAGCGAAACACCCAAATCAAAAAGAGTTACAGTATGGTTAGGCCCACCTCATGGCCAATAAAAGAGGCAATTCCCGCCAAAAATGCACTCACATACACAGATGTGTGCCACCAAGCAGTGCTAAGAGAGCACACAAACCACTCAAAAAGTCTAAAATGGGGGTGGAGCCACCGATCGCATTCACGCTGGTTTTCCCCGTCAAAATCAAAAGAGGCAGAGAAGTCTTGACTTGTAAATTGATCCCCATGAAGCTCAAACTTCAAAGCTCACTCCCCTAATTTTGCCAACCCTAATCTCTCTTTCTCTTCTTTTTTTTCTTTTGATGCCCCACCAGCTTCATCGTTTTCTTCATTCAATAATCAATGCGGCCTTTGAATTTAATCCCCCACTTCTCTCACGCTTCCATGACTCCACTATATTTAAAAATATATATATATCTCTTTTTCCCCTTCGCTTTCTCATCACACAACAAAACATTACCAAACAAATCCCCTTCTGCCTTGGGAATCTGCAAAGCCATTATTAATAATGAAATAATGGCATTGCCACCAACAAAACAAATAATAAAATCTCCAGACTCACCAAACTCTCTCTCATACATACATACACTTATATATATCTATATAGACACTATAATCTACACAAAACCCATGATCAGGTCAATTTTAATCCCAAAACCCTCCTAAAAAAAATATTGAGGTTTCTAGACAACTTTTTGGACCACCATTTTCCTTTCTTTTATTTATAGTTTCCCTTTCCCCATCTCTCTCTCTCTCTCTCTCCTCTTACTCGGAGTTTCCTTTGTCATCATCTACCCATAAGCAGTTATTCAATTTCCTCCTTTTATATGATATTGGTGATGATGATGATAAGGAGACTGACGAGGACGATGACTCAGAACTGGACCTCGCTCTGCCCCGAACTGTAACTCGAAGCTGTGGCAAAACATCGGGTGATGACTTCTTTATCCCACTATTTTCAATCACAACTTCTTGCATTAATCGATAGCATCCGATGATTTTCTCCTGCAAATTCATTAAAAATGAATACATATATAATAATTATTTTAAAATCCCAATTGAAATCATCAGAGTCCCATGTGCTTACTTTGCTCAGTCCACCACACCATGATTCAGCATGTTCCGGATTTTCAAGCGACAAATTTGGGATTTCATTGGCTGCGGAAAGTATGGCTGCCGCAGCAATGCATGATGGCCAATATTCAAGAAAGCTAGCTTCTGTTGACATAATCAATCAACAAAGAACCACCAATTATATATTATAATAATATGTACTCTAGTGTAAAGCAGCCTTTTCTACGTAGACGCACTGCATGTATATGTATTTCGCTACGTACACGTACACGTACCTTTGATATTCGATAATATGATTTCCGTGGCCCGTGAAATCAGAAATCCGATGAAAGTTTCCGTTGGGTCGAGCTTGCATGCAAAGAAAGCGACGAAGCTGAAGGGTGTTATGGATCGTAGCCTCCAATCCAAAACGCCCAGCACAAGGAGCTCCATCCTACGGATTGTTCTCGGTTCGAAGATAAATTTGGTACCTTCCACCTACGACACATAATTATTATGTCCAAAACCTTTAAACAAATTGACAAAATATTAGATTAAGAAGAATTTAGTGTTGGTTTTGTATTGCATATGTACCTGTAAATCCAACAGAGAAGGAACCAGAGGTTCCTCCATCTTAGCAGCTAAGGACAAGCAAGCAACGCTTAAAAGTTGCATTGGCCACCCATTTGCTTGCTGAAACAAACAAACAAACAAAACGAATACTGTTAGCAAAAGTTTTTATCGTCATCACATATATAATAATTAAACGCATTAGACTATTGCTCTGTGATGGAGTTTATTACTTGAGATTTTATGCTACGAGTATTTTCACGTGCAATGCACGTGACTAGAAAAAAGCAAATTATGATAATAATAAAAAGGCATGTAATAATTAGTATGGTTGTACTTTTATACTGTAGTTATTATAAAGTCCAATTAAACATAATCACTATGTTGGGAGTTTTAGAGGATCGTAATTGCCTCGTCATCTCATGAACTTTATAATGAAACAGTACGTACGCCCAATCACCTACTGTACAGATTTCCACATACGTTTGAAAAGTCAAATATAATTACTAATACATAATTAAAGGTTTTTCACCAATAATTAAGATAATTAATCTTCAACATTATCCAGCTTTCTTCACATAATCATCCAAGAGTTAACGGAGACTGAGTTTACCGGCAACCGGCGGGAGTACAAGAACCGATCCAAGTAGTTAACGGAGAGATACGCCGTCAGCGGGTGAAACCCGTGGTAACTCTGGACCTGCAAAACCATCCATACATGACGTAATATTAATTACACTAATAATCATAAGTGAACCGGTCTAATGTGAACCGCCAGCGAGCTTTATAGTTAAGATCCGGCGGCTGATAAAGAAATTCTTCACTTCAGCCAAACAGTACGCACCCCCGGCGAACGTTAGAAAAGCCGGAGACGCTACGGTCAATAGATCTAACGAGCGCACGCGCATGGCATGGCAATCATGTAATAAGTGCGAAGTTAGTATCCGATTATGAAAATCTGGAATTTGATTGGTTAATTACCTTGAGAATCCATGCAACGGAGTCGGCTCGGGCGGAGATGTCGAGGGAGTGATCGGAGTGGAAGCGAGACAAGTAGTCGAAGCCGGGGACGTAGTTGCGCTCGTCCTCTATGAATCCAGCGATGGATTCTTCGCTACACGCCGGAGATTCCAAGTCCGACGAGCATTCCGGCGACTCTCCGGACAGAATTCCGGAGGAGTCCTCGCAGCACAGTAGGTCGGAGAAGCAGTCGGAGCTCCAAACCGATGACATGATGGTGATGATGATAATGATCGCTGCCGTCTCCGATCGATACTCTCCTTCATTCTCTCGCCATCGCTTGGTGACCGTCGAATTTGATCGGAGAAGTCGCCGGAATGCTTGTCTCTGTGTGTGTTTAGAGATAGGGGGGGAGAGTGTTTGTGTGTGTGTGTGCTTGTGTGTGTGAGGGAGACGAGTAGACAGTCTTTAGACTTCGAGATTTTGATTTGAAGATTCTATCTGTTTCGTTGGATATAAATAAATATGAGGTGCTGTATTTATTTATTTATTTTTGTTTTTGTTGGAGGTGAAATTTCGAGACTGGAAAAGGAAATTTGATTTTCCCGGGAAAATATAATTTTCCGTTTTTAGGGGGGAAATATTACGTAAACAATGCGTGATGGCTACTGGAGTTCCATCACGTCAACTTACACAATAGCATGGTGATGCCACGTGGCCCATAGGATTTACTGATATTATCTTTTTTAATTATTTGGTAAGATGTCTATTTTTTTCTTTTCAAATTCAAGATAACGAGTGATTCAAACTTAGGAATTGTATAATTTTTGAAACACCAAGTGTCACTAAACTAATAGTTAATTGTGCGTAAAGAACTCACTAATATAGTGGCTGTAGCAATTATGCTTCTATAAATTCGAGTTCTAACATTCACATAATATGTGCAAATTTAATATATCATCGCTTTTTATTTTATTTAATAGAAAATGTCCTTAAAACAAAACTAATAGTTAGTTGTTGGTCTCCTCCGGAGCAATTATGCTTCTATAAAAGATCATAAATTCGAGTCCTAGCATTCACGTAATATGTGTAAATTTAATATATCATCGCTTTTTATTTTATTTAATAGAAAATGTCCTTAAAACAAAACTAATAGTTAGTTGTTGGTCTCCTCTTATTTTGTTTTATCCCATTTCAAAATAATCATTTTGTAGGTTCTTAATTAATAATGTCATGTCATAATTTAATTTATTTTATTTTATCAAAATATAATAAAGTATGGCAATTCTTTTCGCACTTAAAAACAAAACTGTTGATGTGCGTGCCTAACATGGTTCTTTTCTCTAGTTGTTGTTGTCAAGGGTTTTTCTAAACAGATTTTACGTTTTAGGGGTCAACATTTTGCTAATTCTGGCTCTTAACAATGTTGTCCACCTTTTTAAATCATCCACATATTCATTGATTGGTATTAATTATTTGTTTTTACGAGTAAAATTAATAAATAAATTCCAGGAAAACATTTTGTTTGTTTACAAAATTGGTTTCGAGGGAAACAAATGGAGACATTAGAAAAGTCCCAACCAGTTGATTTGTATATGCAGCTGCCCTCATTATCGACCTTAGGGCAATATACTTTTCTATATATATATATATATTTATCCTCGTCCATTAATTTGAGGTTTCAACAATGCATAGACCTACAACGTGTAGTCTTGTATGTCGATGCATCTGCAATGACATGACATATAATTACATTGGTGGACCTTGTTTGGATGTCACAGTTTACTTAATACCATTTCACACATACATACATATATATATATAATAAATACGTAAATGGCTTTATCGTTTGATTTTGGGGCTTTGCTTTTGTTTGGGGACATGGCATCATTGATTATGAATATGGGGCACTCTCATTTCCTGCTTAATCTAATCAAATAATTATAAGAAATCTGGATACAAAGAAAAAAAGAAGCAAACTGCGTCAATGAAAGGCAAAATGGGTCGGGTGGCACTCCCAAAAGTAAAAGGAGAAGACTACACAAAGTAGACTTTGGATCAACCATAAACTTTTACCTACAATATTAGACATTGGATTCTTAAATAATACATAGATTGTAGACCTGGCCGGTTAGGTCTGTTTGCCAGAACAGTGAATTCGTCCTCTTACAACTAAATTCGAATTTTTATTCTTTTAATTATTTATTTTAATACATAAATTCGAATAAATATATGATGTAATTTACATATAAAGTAGCACAAACAAAATTTTGTTTTGCTTTAGAGGGGAAAGTGTAGTGATCTAATTGTTAACTTTTGTGGAGCTTGACGATTTAACGTACGAAAAGATTGTGGGATTTTTCGTTTTATTGGTACAGAGAGAAAAAAAGAAAAAAAAAGAAAAAAAAAAAGTGGAAAGTAAGCTATCTCTTTCTCTGTGACATGATGATTTAACATTTTGAACTCTTAAAAGTTGCATACAGTTTGCATAGAATAGAATGTGAATAATTAAAGTAGCCATTCTCGGACTGCCATGACAACAAAAAAATGACTATAATTTTCCAATTAGAGGTGAAATTATTAAATAACCTTTTCATCTTGATGATGACAAAGCTGTCCCGTTCAAATCCGTGTATGTGAATAATTCTAGTGGCTTAACGGAGGGAGGCTACTTTTTCCAGTAAATAAATAAATAAATAAAACGGAGGGCTGCTTTCTGGTAAAATCCAATGTAATTAAATTGTTGGGCCGGGTATCTCTTGTCAGCCCAGTTATGTGGTTATTGACTGGTCAATGGATGGACTGGTGGGAAGTACTGACAGTCAAAAAATATAATGTATGATCATCGACCCTACTTGCCAGTTGCAAACCAACAACAACAATAAGAAAATAAAGGGGGCTCAAACGTTAGCCTGCGGGTTGGCACATGAATGTGAAATGTTTGAAATAAAATGTCGTTGACCATCATTATAGGGAAGGTCTTGAATTGTTGATGTATATTTGATTCACAATGCATGCATCAACGATTCGATTAGGAATTGTTTACTTTTATGCGAACAGAAAGTTTTCAATTATTGATGTATATGAGTTTCATAATGCATCAAATGACCGAAAAAAGCACACTCGTCAAGTGAACCCTTTTCATTAATGCTACAAATTTTTGGTGCATTCGCTGTGGAAAATGACTATAGCATAGAGAGGACATAAACTGCATCGGAGTGGTTGGGGTGTGCCGTGTTCCTCAACTACACATTATGAGTGATTTGACTCCCTGCACATTCAACATTGGGTGGTAGCTCGGGACATTTAATTGATTCATATGACATATATATAGTACCAGTTTGTGTTCCGCATGTCCTGTATTTCCTCGTTCAGATTTGGGGAGATGTTGGCGCTTAAAGTTGGGATTTGAATTTTGATGTGTGGAGGGAATTTTGTTGGTTGTTCCAAGTGAATGTGATTATATATGTCGATGGATCTCTATCTTTCATTATTCATAAGAAAATTCAAGGGACATTAAATTCAATAAAATCCCAAGAAACTTTGGAGTTAATTTATTCATATTTTAATTGAACATCGCAATCCAAATTAAAAGCAATCATTTTTCACTTTTATTTTTGGATAGAAGAGATGAAATTTAGTATGAGGACTGTTAGGTGGTCAGTCTCAGTATACTGCATGCCTTCGAATGGCAGGTAGAATTCTCATCCCTATTTGCCACGTGAGAATAGAAACTAAAGAGGCACAGTTCGTAAAAGGATAAAGCTAAACTTATCACATTTTTATACCATATCGCTTCTTTAATAAAGGTGAAGCCCACTCAACTCAACCCAGTTCAGCATTTGCTTAACAAATTATACTTGTATATTATATGATCCAACAGGTCAGAAGACTTCACCCTGAAAGTAAAACTATGACTTGCTATATAAATTTGTCAATGTGTTAATTAAGAAGAAATTTAAATATAAAAAAAAAAAAAAACAATGTGTGGAGGAGGAGATGGGCTAGCTGTGTCTGTCCAGCTCTGCCCCATGACATGAATCATGATAATTTAATTGCTAGTTAAAAGATGAAGTGGGATCAGCACTGTTTTTTTAGCTTCTGATAATTTGTTCTCCTTGTATTATCTGCCACTCTCAGACAAGACAATTGGAGAGAGTTGCTTTTAATTTTCTTTCTTTTTGTTAGACAGAGTGAAGAAGAAGGTAGAGTTTTTCATGAATAATAGACTCCCACCCATTGATGCTGAAATGAATTCTGGTATCAGTTCCTATCCATATACTTTTATCATTATTAGACTCTCAAAAACAGTATGTATAAATAATAGGACCCATAACTCCCCTTTTGCCATTTTGGTCAATGGGTAGATTGAGATTGAGATTGAGCTTTTGAATATATTAGGTTGTGCAGCTGATCATGATTTTGGGGAATATGCATCTTCAATCAGTAAATCATTTTATAATGACTCTCAAAATTAATTAACAAACCCCAATTGCTCATTCCCATCCTATCAAGTTAATTAAGTAGTGTTTAATTAAGTTTAACTTAAATATAATCCCAAATTTACAAGCCGAAAAGGCAATGGATTTTCAGAATTTGCTTATATTTGTTATGCAACTGACAAAACCGGCTTGTCTCTGGTTTGAGTTCTTGTCATGTTTGATAGCAGACAATTAGACAATAAATAATAATAATTATTAAAACTAGTTGCTAACTTGTTTGGTGGATATAGAGGATAAGGAAGACCAAACAGAGATCTGTAAAAGAAGAAGAAAAGAAAATCAAAACAGAAAAGCAGGAATCTGGGACTGAAGCCAAATGAGTTGTTAGTATTTGGTATTTTGGAGTGTCAGTCATATTCATATATATATATATATATAAAATATAAATGTGGTTTTCATAATTATATGTTGAACTGAAATGTCAATCAAATGATAACTACAGATTATAGACTTGATGGATAGCTCTCACTCACCTAATGCCTAATGCCAACAAACATGCTTGGAATTGGAAACCATGCACTGATTGCTTGCCCCCTCTGTTCCGGAGCCTGTTGCTCTATTTTTCTATTCCCAGGTCCATGAGCTGATGCTGACTTTTGTGCTGTGTAAAATAATGCATTATTAGTATTATTTTTTTAATACAAACGTTAATCTAAATTTGGCTTATTATCACAAAACGTCCCTAAGATTTACGAAACTATAAGATTGCATTTATTAATGTTTTTTTGTGTTATTCATGGTCCTCAAGGTTAGTATGTGTGATCACAAATGGTCCGTGCCGTTAGGTTCTGTAAAAAAATCCATTAGTTTGATGATGTGGCATAAACATATATCACAAAACATTCCGGAGGTTCAAGCACTTATCACAAATGGTCCCTGCAAAATTTTTTAATTTTTTAATTTAAAAATATATATTATATTTTAAATACATGTGACACTATATTATTGTAGATGTGCGCTCCATATATATGCCACATCAACAAACTAATTGAGTTTTTAAAAAATAATTTAAAATTCATAAAATTTAAAAATGAAAAAACTAAGGGTTTAGGGTTCATAACTGGTCCTCAAGATTAAAATCCTTCTATAAATGGTTTTTTCATTTATAAATGATTTAAAAAAGAAATCAAAAATTTATGAATTTTAAATCAATAAATTAAAAAATCATTTGTGATATATGAACCTCATTGATGTTTTGTGATATATATATATATATATGGCACGCCAACAAACTAACGGAGCTTTTGACGGAATCCAACGGCATAGACCATTTGTGATCACACATACTAATTTTGAGGATCACGAGTGACACAAAAAAACATTAAGAATGTAATTTGATAGTTTCGTAAATCTTAGGGACGTTTTGTGATATTAACCCATCTCAATTATAAGTGCACACGCATAAAAGTTCTGCAAATTAAGACATTTTTTTATTGAGCTAGATTCCGTTAGCATATATTTTTAAGATATGATCTTCAATAACCTGTCAAACAAGGATGAATCTGGGCTCGGATGGATTGAGAAATGACAAACCTAGAAAAGGAGCTGGGCCTTTAGTGAATGGTTGTGGAAAAGTCTGACCAAAAATGTAGAACAAGAAGAAGCACTTTGATGGGATTTATGTATAAAAAAGGATGAACTTTTCAAAACAGCAAAAGTGAATGGGGCTTGAATTTCAATTGGTTGGTTAGGAAGGAAAGACCAACCAAACCAAGCCCAGTGAAAAATCATTGCCTCCGCTGTATTTCTTCAGCTCCAAAAAAATCACAAAAAAATTCAACATATGGCTTCGCCCAGGCTCGAACTGGGGACCTTCAGTGTGTTAGACTGACGTGATAACCAACTACACCACGAAACCATGTTGTTAAGTTCACCAATATTTTAATTTTAAATACTAACTCAATTGAAGAGAATCCATAAAACCAAAGTGAAATCTCAAAAACAGTTTGTCCGACAAAAATGGCTTCGCCCAGGCTCGAACTGGGGACCTTCAGTGTGTTAGACTGACGTGATAACCAACTACACCACGAAACCATGTTGTTGAGTTCACGCAATACTTTAATTTTAAAGTCTGACTCAATTGAAGAGAATCCATAAAACCAAAGTGAAATCTCAAAAACAGTTTGTCCAACAAAAATGGCTTCGCCCAGGTTCGAACTGGGGACCTTCAGTGTGTTAGACTGACGTGATAACCAACTACACCACGAAACCCTGATGTTATGTTTTCCCAATAGTTCGGCTTACATAGCAACAATTAAACCAAAGAAATTCATAACACCAAATATTGCTCACCTCCTTTCATGGAAGGTGATATTCCTCATTCATATAAATTATGGTTTGACATATGTGCAAAATTAATTCATTAAAAATATATATTTTTTTTTAATACATGTTAAATTGTTATCAACAAGAATGTGGAAATTCATACTTACAAATTAAAATTTAGACACGTACAAAAGTAATTCATAAAAAATATAAAAAAAACTTTTACACATATGAAACTGTTATTGGCAAAAATGCAGGAGTTTCTACTTTTAAGGGAAGGATGCAAGTATGTTCCTAACACTAAAATGAAAATCTCAACGGAAAAAAAAAAAAATTCGAAAAACATATGGCTTCGCCCAGGCTCGAACTGGGGACCTTCAGTGTGTTAGACTGACGTGATAACCAACTACACCACGAAACCTTGATGTTTTGTTTACACAATAGTTCGGCTTAAATAGCAACAATTCAACTAAAGAAATTCATAAAAAATGAAGAAAAACTTTTATACATGTCAAATTGTTATCGACAAGAATGTGGAAATTCATACTTACAAATCAAAATTTAGACACATATGAAACTGTTATTGACAAAATTGCAGGAGCTTCTACTTATAAGGGAATGATGCAAATATGTTCCTAACACTAAAGTGAAAATCCCAACGAAAAAATAAAAAAGGAAAGACATATGGCTTCGCCCAGTCTCGAACTGGGGACCTTCAGTGTGTTAGACTGACGTGATAACCAACTACACCACGAAACCTTGTTGTTATGTCTCTTCAAAATTTAATTTTTAATACTAAGCAGACAACTGAATTATTGACGAATATCAAAGGGGGAGGAACTGACTCATTTTGCTCAGTAGCGCAGAAAGCACAGGGGAACAGGAAGAGGCTGGGCGACAATGATGATAAGCACCGGTAGGTTTTCACCTTCCTGCAATTACAAGTCTCTTTCCACCACCGGCCTCTCATTCTCACCATACAAAACCCATTTGGGCTTGCCCTTCTTCCCACACGCATCTTCAACCTCTTCGCTCCTCACCACTATTTTCAAAACCAGCTTGTTCCTCTCTCCCATTCAACAAACCCAACGCACAATTCTCGGCTTTCACGGCGTCCATGGCCAGATAAGTAGAGGTTCCGGAGTCTCTGCGAGAAAAAAGCAGCGAAAAGGCGGCGTTGAGCTCTTAGAAATGGACGACTCTGATGATGATGATGAGGAGGAGTTGGACTTGGACTTGGACGGCTCGGATGATGAGTTGGGTGGCGACGGTGACGACGAAGAAGATACGTTTGTGCCGTTTGGGAAGATGAAGAAGTGGCTGGAGAAGAAGCCCCGTGGGTTTGGCGAAGGCAAAGAGTACGACATTTCAATTGAAGAGAAGCTGCTCGAAGAAATGGAGAAGAGTAGACAAGCGCAGGCTGAGAATCTCACTAAGCTCTCAGACGACCCTGAAAACCTTAATTCCAAGCAAGACCAAAGCAAGAACAAGAACAAAGGTCTGCGTCTGTCTTCATTGGCTCTAAATCACACTCAGCCACTCGCTCTCTAATTTACGATTGAATGTTTTACTTCAATTTTACTGCATTTGCAGCTCAAGAAGTGGTTCCAGCTGGAGTTAGAGTTCGTGTGCTCAACCTTCCGAAGAAGAAGAACATACATAGGGATTTGAGCGCAGCTTTCAAATTAGTCCCTGGTTTGCTTAGCATAAACCCCGCGGTTTCTGGAAACAAGAAAACTAAGGACCCCATTTGCAAGGGTTTTGCTTTTGTTCATTTTAAGTCTGAGCAGGATGCAACTAGGTATGTTTATGTTTAAAGTTATGAAATGGAATTCAAATTTTAAAACTTTTGCTGGTAACAATTATAAGAATATGAAAAAAGGCAGTGATTGATAAGAAAGTGCAAAAAGTTTTGTTCTACGAATGTGGATAGGTGTGGTATATGAATGTAGAACAGGTTACAGGGCACACTTCCAAGTATGCATATTGAGATTTGAGAACGCTATCAAGCATGCATATTAACATTTGCCTTTTGATCTTAGGCATAGTGGGATAAATCTTATTGTTTTGCTGGCATTCTATTATCTGAAATGATTGGCATTCCTCTCATGGCAGGTTTGTAGAAATGTTCTCTTCTCAGAGTGTTCAATTTGGTAAAATTCAGAAACAGATAAAATGCGAGTTTGTAGATTTGCAAGCCCTGAATTCTGAGCAGGAAAAATCAAGAGATAACCATACTGCTCCTCGACTAGCTGTTTCTGGACTGGGAGGACGTCAGAAAGCTGTTGCTGAATTGGATGTTTCTTCCCTGGATACATGGGAGGAGACCATACCTGATGAATATGACGGCTCTGATGTGGAACTTGTTGGACCAGAACTGGTTGATGCCATAGATAATATGCAGAGAGCTGATTCTGACTTTGATGATTCTTCCCTGGACACATGGGAGGAGACCATACTTGATGAATATGAAGGCTCTGATGTTGAGGTCGTGGGACCAGAACTGGAAGATGCCATAGAGAATCTGGACTCTACCAGTAGGTCAGACCTAAATAGTGGAGATAGAGATAGCATGGAATTAAGGACAGAATCTGAATCCTTATTAGCACATTCATCTTCCTCAAAGCAGCTACTTTCCAAGAGTAAAGAAGAGAAGCTTCCTCGCCGAAAGCCGGTTGTGAAAGGGAAGGCAGAAAGGTCTCCTAAGAAGAAACTAACTGTGAAAGAAAAAACAGTGAAGGTTCCAAAATTGACTGTGGGGGGATCTGCCAAGAGGTAATCAACTACTTTTTGCCGAAGTTTTCATTTGTTCTTATTTCTTCTTTTAATGGAAAAATTACATTAAGTTTGTTGATCATGTTGCAGGTTAAAGGTCAAGGAGAAGGCTGTGCTTAACGATGTGTTCTCAAAATATGGGGCAAAAGCTACTTTGGCTACAAAGGAAGATAGCTAACCAACCAGTAACGAGGCTATTGTAAATCTTTTTGATCGAGAAAAGGAAACCATAACTATGAGTATGATGTGTAACTGTAAACTGGAAAGTGAAAATTCATGAATGAAATATGCTCCTCCCCCTTCTTGCCATCCATGTTATAGTTGATTATCTTCTCTAGAAACCTTAGGTTACGCTTCCGTTTACAGTCTTATAATATAACATGTCAAATTGTCTCATGAGTCACAACAAAACACATGTCATTCATTCGGTTCGAATCAGTACATGATGCTAATGGTTTTGCCTTATTTTCTTATCTTTCTATTTCTACGCAAAAGTTGGTTAGCCCGGTAGATGTTCTTTAAACGTGGACGTTGAGAACATAAATAATTGATGTTGTATTGTCGTATGGGCCTTTTTTTCTAATTGAGTAAGAAAAGTCAGAAAATTACCTATTCTTCTATGTTGCCTGTTTGTATAGTAGTATTGTAATTGTTTTATGTAAAAATATTGGCTAAGTATGAAAAATGATTTTTCAGAATAATTATTTTCTTAAGATAATTTTTGGCGGCTTTTATTCCTTACACATCAAATAAAAAAACTTGATTTTATGGGATTTTAGTATGAAGTATATATTGACTTAATGAGCCATCATTTTTAGCCTAAATCGTATTTTGCGCTAAAACTGATTTTTCATATTTTGATTTGGTGGGAATTTGATTTTCTAGTATTTTAATTTGAATCCAAATGGAGGGTACTTCCTTATTTACATTGTAAACTTAAGTAATCATTTATTTTATATTACTTCATTTACTTAAATGTTGAAAATGGAAATAAGGTAATTTGCCAGCTGTGCTAGTGTGTTGCGCTCTCTGGAGCATTTCATTAAGTAGTTTATGGGCAATTTGCAGCGGTCAACATCTTCGCCTCCAATGATGGATTCCGGGGTTGCAGGGGTCAACCCCTCTTGCCCCTATGTGGATTCGCCCCTAGTTGCTGGTGTCTATAGTATTGACTTGCAGCTTGCTCTTCGGGTGAAGGCTAGATACGGCATGTCATTCAAGGGCATAAGTAATAAGATTGGCATCCTCTGCAAGTTGTTGGTTCTTTTGACTACTTCTGGAACATCTGTTGATGGCAATGGCTGCGACGGTTTTAACACTACAAAGTGCTTCAATACTAATAAATTCTTTCCTGAAACTTATTAACCTTTTGTGGCAATCTTCCTTATTTCATTCGGGATGTTCTCTTTTCAGCATTGTCATGTTGTGTTTATGTTTTTATTTTATAAATTCAATTTCCTCTAATAGTCATACTTAAACAAGGAATTACAAAAGCATAATTGAATTCAATTTGGCTCAATTAGATCCAGTATACGGTAGTTGTGCCGTGCCACTGTGAACATGGAAACCCAAGTTAAGCTCATTATTCTCCCCAATAATACACCACTTCTTTTTGGCCAGATATAGCAGTTAATTCAAACATTATTATAGGCAAAACATCCTCCCTTCGCTGCCGGCTTTCTGTACAAGACCCTGCATAGCAGTTATTTCAATCAAATATTATTACAGTCTTATAATATAACATGTCAAATTGTCTCACAATGAAAGACACATGCCATTCGATTAGTTCGAATCTAAATATCGTACTAAATTCTCCTAAATTTGTTAATGGTTTTGCGTTATTTCCTTATTCTTTCCTAAGCGTAGCAGACAGAAATTATAGAGGAGATTCCTATATGTTCGATTCTCTCCTCCCAATATCTATTGTATAAAAAAAGAAAAAAAGAAAGAAAAACGTTAAATGATGTCGTATTGTCATATGGGCCGTGGCCCACAACCGATAGTTGGCCGGCCCAGTCAAACCCAAATCCTTTTCTATCTCTCTGTCTCTGGCTTTCTGGCTCTGTTTCAGAAACCAGGACAATCCATCCTGACGCTGCGTGTGTGATGAACTGCTTGTCGCACGTTTCGTCATACACAACCGCCATTTTCAGGAGGAAGGGTCGTTTCGTGGCGACGAGTTTTCTGTACAGACCTTGCTCGTGGAAAAGAAAATTGGACCTTTCGTGTGGGGTTAAGTGCATCAACTTAGAATCAACGATATTCCATGTTCAGCTCTACTCGTCTCGAAGCAAAGCCAGCAGCAGCATCAGCAGCAAGACGACGTCGTCTCGTTCACAGAGGAAGTCAGAAGCTGAACCGGTTGTGGAGCTGGAAAAAGATGCCTTCTATGTAGTGCGCAAAGGAGATATTGTTGGTGTTTATAAGAGTTTCAGCGATTGTCAGGCTCAGCTTAGTTCTTCGGTAATTTTACATTTTTCTTTTTCTGGGTTAAATGGGTTAATGTGCTTGAACTTCACTTCACTTCACTCTTTCTTTTTTGTTTGGAATTGTGGTAGATATTTGATCCTCCGGTTAGTGTGTACAAAGGATACTCTTTGCCTAAGGACACTGAAGAGTATCTTGGTTCATGTGGACTCACGAATGCCATTTACACAATCGCGGCTGCAGATTTGAAGGATGATATTTTTGGCAAGCTTATGCATTGCCCTTTTCAAGTAAGAGTTCACTTGCTACCCTCTGCATTTCGTTTTCCGATTTCGATTTCAGAAAGGCAAATTTTTTACTGTGTGCCCATTTGGAATTAAACTCCTAATTAGGCTTCCAATGGACTAGTGAGATTTAGGCTTCCAATTTCAATTTCAAAAGTCCCCATTTGAAATTCAACTCCTAAATATGCTTCCAATGGACCAGTGAGATTTATCCTTTATGGCATAGCAGTTGATTGTGCTTGTATCTTGTATTATAGATTATTTTTAGTAATTGTCAGCTCCTTTGCATGTTCTGGAGTAAGATAAACAATGTACTATGCGCAACAGAGACACTTTTAACTTTGAGGTTGAAGAATGTAATAATTATTCTGAGCTCAAGCTTTTTTGGACATATGTTTTTGAATTAATTTGAGTTGCTTCTCCATGCATCTCGTACTAATTATCTATAGATTGGGAGTATAATTTATTTCTTTTTCACTTCAGGATCCAGCATCTTTGCAAGGTGGAGCATCTGTCACAGATGCGCTCAAAAAGAGATCCCATGAAGTGCCTGCATCAGATAATTTGGTGAGTTCATAATCATGGCTATCTCTGGACTGGAATACCCTCATTGGAGAAAATGAAGAACAATTGTCTTGGAAATGCTAACTTTCTTATTTCCGACTATCTACTAGTAAAATTTGTTGTATTCTTGAGTGTTTCTATTTCTATATAGACAATAAAGATACTTTATCTCGTGTGTTTCTGGGCATTTTCTATTTTGTTTCATGTTTATCCCTATTCAAATGTTCAGATTATTCTGTATTGTTAATTGTTTTGGTTTGTGTATAATATGATATAACTACAACTTAAAGACGTTGTAGGTTGATTATATTCTGTGCCTTGTGCGTCAGATGCATTTTGATTTTGCTGCTTTAATTTCTACTTGTTTCAATGCTTTGCAGGAAGTAATTTGTTCACCTTCCATAGCAGATGATCCATTGAGAAAGCATGTCAAGATAGATCATTCCACTCAATCATCACCCTTAGATTCTGTAAGTTGAATTCGTTGTAATGCCAATGATGTCTGATGATTGGAAAACAAGCTTTTATTTTTTTATTTTTTTAAAGATACTATAAATATAAACCCCTTTGCCCACTTTTTGGTGTCTCTCTAGTGATCTTTCACAGTCTGGAGTTCTGTACATTATTATCATTTCTTTGCACTTGTGTTTTATAACCAAAAAAAAAAAGAAAAAAAAAGAAATGGAAAATGATTTGGTGGTCATCTTATATTTTTAGGGCTTCTGTACTCTTGAGTTTGATGGTGCATCAAAAGGAAATCCTGGACTAGCTGGTGCTGGAGCTGTGCTGCGAGCTGATGATGGAAGTTTGGTATGCATTTTAGCTTCGGGGTTTGCATATTTTAAAACACACGAAGAATCTTCTCCTTGACCATGCTTCTTCTGTAGATCTGTAAACTTCATGAAGGTCTGGGTGTTAGAACCAATAATGTTGCTGAGTACCGAGCTCTGATTCTGGGGCTAAAATATGCTCTTAAGAAAGGTTTTACTAAGATTCGTGTCAAAGGTGACTCCAAACTCGTCTGTATGCAGGTATGTTATTATTTTTGTTATCTTCTGCTAAGGGTGGTTTACCTTATATCTGTTTCTGTCTTGGATTCTTATATTTTGAACTTCTTTTTCTGTTTAAAATGGTTTTAATCAAACTCCAGGGATCTCTGCTGCACCTTCAGTCATTATTTTGGTACTGGTTAATGTTTTTAGATGCCAATGCCACCATCTTTAAGTTGTCCTTATTGATTTTGAAAAAGAAAATTTGATTTGACATATGCTCTGTTAGGGTCTTTAAGCTTAAAACACTGTGTGCAGTGTTGTAATTTCTCAAAGGGCCTTTCCTTCCATCCAGTGTTTATGGTGTTTGATGCTTCAGGCGTTCTGTATTTGTTATTTCCTTTTCTGCAACTGTGTAACTGTGATGTTACTGGAACAGGTGCAGGGGTTATGGAGGGTCAGAAACCAGAACATGTCTGATTTGTGTGAAGAGGTGAAGGAACTGAAGGATAAATTTCTCTCCTTTGAGATCAGTCATGTTCTCAGGGTGGGTAAAGTCGATTCTGTTTATAATTTGTGCTCTACGATACTTTTGTGGGTTTGTATTACAATTCTTGTTAAATGCTCGTCCATCCCATTAATTCACCACCTCATTTGGGCTGCTTATAACATTCTGAGACTTTGTTGTATACCCAAAAGGAACTCAATTCTGAGGCAGATGCTCAAGCAAACTTGGCAGTCCGTCTTATGGGTGAGGCTTTCAAATCTGAGTTTGCGTTTATGCAGTTTCTGGATTCTGTCTATGGTCAATCTAATTTATCAATGTCTATGGGGCCTGTTCGCTATGCAGATGGTCAAGTCCAGGAGGAGGAGTTCAGGAAGTAGGTTAAATGATAGTCTACTGCTGGGTATGTTTTGGGTTGGTATTAAACAGAAAGTTAAGACAATAATCACAAAGTTTTCTTATTCTTTGGCCTAAAGTTGAATGCTAATGCAGGTGACCTGAGTTTTTGAGGGTTAGACCCTGATAAGTTCAGGATATTTGGGCTTCCAGCTGAGTGTACGATGAGCACTGTGGCTTGGTGGTTTGCTATTATGTGGTTCATTGGGCATGAATTAGCAGCACAGCCATGATTTCAGCTGTGAAACTGTGTCTGACTCGTAGCGTTTCTGTTAACCAATCTTTGAGGTGGAGCCAGGGTTTGGCACCGGGGTGAAATAATTCATGATAGAAAGGAGACTCAGTTTCACAAACTCTGATCCGGCAAACATTGGGATTTGCAAGCCTCAGCATACAGAAAAGGAAAAATGCATAGGAGAAATGTGTTATTATAGCATTAGGTAATAATTGTTTCAATATTCTTATAGTTTTTATGCATTTTACGAACAGTTTGGAGAAATCTTAATGTTGTAACTTACTGTGTATACAATGATAAAAATGAAGCGATAAAGCATATACAATGTGATTTTCTTACCATTTAATTGTCATAATTTGATGTCTAAATTGTTTCTCGCAAATTCGATTGAATTTGATACTATCTCAATGCCACACATTAGGTTCAATGGTGATAAATTTCATCAATAGAATTATACAAACAAGTGGCGAAAAAAACAATGAAATTAAAACTTTTTACTTGAAACAATCAAATTAAAATTCATTTGAAGTTTTAAAAGCCGAATACTTGGAAACCAAGCAAAAGGCAATTGTTTAAATGATGCGATCCCATTAAACTTTCTTAAGTTGAGTTGGAAAATATAACTCTTGAAATACAGCGGTTGCTAGTCGGCGGTACTGCTAAAGATGACGGTGACAAGGTTAATGAGATTGCTGCCAAAACTAACAACGACAAGACCCTCACTTGCTTCTTCATCTTTTCCATTAAAATGTGTATTTTCTTCCACATCATCATCATCACCGTCTTCGTCCGACGTCGTTTCGAGCACTGCTGCTGATGCTGTTGATCTTGGTGATGAAGAAGAAGATGATGTACCCATCTACTCTAACCCAACTGCTACGTCGGGGGTTAAGCCCGTGATACCCACTCTTCTTCAGCCACGCGTTGTGGTCTACGATGGGGTCTGCCATCTCTGCCATGGAGGTTTCAGAAATCCCTTTTTCTCTTCACCCTTTTCTTGTGTATTTTGGGCTCTGAATTTCTAGGTTTTCATTTCGGTCCAATTTGTCAGATGGGTTCTGTTCTGTCTAAAGTGGTTTTCTTTCTTTCCTTCTCTCCCCGAAAAACTGATAAACAGGGGTGAAGTGGGTGATTAAAGCAGACAAGTACAGGAAGATCAAATTCTGTTGCCTTCAATCGGAGACTGCTGAGCCTTATTTGAGATTGTGTGGTCTTGATCGAGAGGATGTTCTTCGTCGCTTTTTGTTTGTTGAAGGCCCGGGGCTATACCATCAAGGCTCTACGGGTTAGTACCTCTCACCATTCTTCAACTTTGCAATTCGTATGCTTTAGATGATGGATTTGCCTGTTACTAGTACTTTGCATTGAGGTTGGTTTTGGGTTTCTATGTATTCTCATGACACTCACCTCAAGTTCACATCTTTATTCATGGGCTTGCCCTTGTTTGAAAAATTAATTCATTGCTTAGTTACCAGTCTTAGTAAAGTAACAAAACTAAAAATGGGTACTAATAATAATGTGGGACTATCTGTAACTCTTCTGTTTTAGACATCTCCTAGATAGGAAGCGCAGAAGGGTTGGTTTTCTTAGTATGGTGTGACAAGGAATAATATTGAATGAAATTGCAAAATCTGAGTAAAGACTATAACCCATACTAGACATTCCACATTCTTTCAGTGTTTGATTCTGGATTGTACATGGGGATTTTGATATTTTGCTTTTGTAAACTAACCCTGTTTTATTTGCACCCATAATTCTGTCAATGCTGTTCGGTAAATAAAACCAATTATGAAAACTTTGAGGGAAAATGAAAATTGTATATGAGAGAGACAGACACAAGATTAGAAAAGCCCATCTTTCCAAATCAAAGGACACAATTTATACACTTTGAATTTAGATCTGTTAGTCATGGCTCTTTGCATGCGCTTTATAATAAACATGTTGGATTTTTGTTTTACAGCTATGATTAAAACAGGAATGAACTAAGTAACTTCCCAGATATTTGGGTTTGGGTTTGGGGTTAGGTAGACATCCTTGATCCTTGTAAAAGTAATAGTCTTACTGCAACCATTCCATAGCCCATCTTTCCAAATCAAAGGAACTCGGTTTTAGTTTCCCTTTAGTAGACTTTCTTTGGCCATAATAATTGAAAACGCAGAGGAAAACTTTTGAACCTTACGTCCACACCATTTCTGAAGGTTGATACCATTAGGTTCCTCAGGATGGATGTCTTTAAGATTCTAGGGATTCTTCTTTCTTTTTCTGATAAAAATCGTAGCAAGAAACTTAGTTTCAAACTTGACTCATTATTCTGTGCGTAGTTCCAGTTCTAAACTTTGTTGTTTGAGAGAAACTTTTGGCTCTTGGCTTCGAGTGAACAAGACTTTAATCATGATAAACTAATAGATTTTGGGCAGATTTTTATGCATATGAATGTATGAATGCAAATCATGTCAGTTGCAAATGCTTTTCCTTTTAGCCTGCATCTCATATTTTTCGCTTGTAAGCTTTTGAAAATGTGGTCTAAATTCCTCAGTTTATATGTTTCTGCAGCTGCACTGAAAGTATTGTCATACTTGCCTCTCCCTTACTCTGCTTTAAGCGCATTCATGGTCATCCCAACTCCTCTGAGAGAGATTGTCTATGATTATGTTGCCAAACGGCGCTATGACTTCTTCGGCAAATCTGAAGATTGCTTAGTCTTGCAAGAGAAAGAGTTGCTGGAGCGTTTCATTGATAGGGAAGAGATAATGTATCGAGCTCGACCAGATTTTTAATTAGCTCCCATAGAGCTAGCTATCATCACCTAAGTTTTGGTTATATGGTTGATGTAAAGAAATGAAATAAAATATATCATTCTGTATACAATGTGGCTATTTTGATTACAACAGTTCAGTCATAGATTGCAGCTTTGAGGTGTGGCATTTCTGCATTCTGATCGTTTATAAGCTAGATAAAAATCTTGGTTTGGGCAGAGTCCATAAGAAAGCCTCGAACGTTTTAACAGAAAAAGCATATGCAAACAAAAAACGCTTCTACTGGTGTTATAGGGCTCAACAAAGAATGAGGAGCCCTCCAAAAATAGGCGTATGCCCCAATATGCGGCGCGCACACGGTATTCTTTAGTAAAAGGCGAAAGAATAGTTCGCTTTGTGCTCACCGCAGGGCTCCGTGGTTTACAAGTGAGGGCTCAGTACGCATATATACTTGCTCTTCGATGCTAGTTTTGTCTTTCTCCGGCGATGTGGGATTTAAGGTTTCCATCATCCCGCCAGCTGGACTTCAGAAGCATAGTTCTCAACTTTTTCTCCTTGAAAGGAATAAAAAATACATTTTATGCCCAACAACTGTCTTCGTTAGTCCATTCAGGTCATAGAAAGTATTGAAAGGTGAGTTAAACACTGATTCAAAATGAACCAGACCAGGTTCATATTTCTCCTTTGAAACTTCTCTCAACAACTGTCTCCATTAGTCCATTCATTCAAGTTCTTGCTGATTAAAATCCGTAATAAAAATACCCGCAGGAAACCTTTTACCTTTTCCAGCCTCACTATATCCTATTTCATTAACGAACCTTGAATATCATAGAAGAAGCTATCGAATTAAAACTGAATCACCCATTACACAGAATGCAAGGCAAAGAGAATGCCATGGAACGTTCTTGCTCGTTCACATTATCAACCTTGGAACTTGAATTATAGGGCTCAGCCAAAGATGACTAAGTCCTCCAAAAATGGGCGTATGCCGCTAATTGCAGCGAGCACACGGTATTCTTTAGTAAAAGGCGAAAGAATAGTTCGCTCTGTGCCCACTGCACGGCTCCGTGGTTTCTAAGTGAAGCTCAAGCTGCTTAATATATTAGCTTCTGAGTTGTTGGTTTGCCCTTCTTTTTGATGTGGGATTTTTGTACATCATTCTCATCTTCACTTCCATGCCTATTAGGCCATTACCTTTCTCTTAGATAATCGAGCAGAAACTTGTGGAATGTCTGTACTTCACTCGAGATGAACTTATTCCCTCAAAATCTTCGTTAATCGATTCAAATTCTTGGCAATATCAATATTTCAGTACATACTATGAACCATGAATTCCATGTTGATTGATAAAGCCCTTCTACCACCACTACAAATGGTTTGAAAGATTACATGATTTTCACTTCAAAAACAAACTTCACATTCTTTCCCTTTGACAAATTGGTAGACTTGGCACAGAGCCATTTCTGGTTTTCACGGAAGAAGATGCAACAGTCTCGAAGCCATTTTCATACAACACTACAAGTTCGCAGTACACTGATTCAAAATGAACCAAACAAAGTAGATATTTCACTCCTTGGAAATTTATCTTAACTACTGTCTACATTAGTCCATTTATTCAAGTTCTTGCTGATTTGAATCCGGTATGTATTTTTTTTTTAATAAAAAAAACTGAAAGACAACTATATCCTATTTTTCTCTCGTTAAGACAAGAGTTAAGATAGTATAAAATATCATTGGTAGAGAGATACTTTTCGAATTTGACAGAATCACGCATTAGGTTGCCTACACAGTGCATGGACAGAGAATGACGTAAATTGCTATTGCTCGTTCAAACTACAATTTTAGAACTTGAATTATAGGGCTCGGCCAATAATGGCCAAGACCTCCAAAAATGGGCGTATGCCGCTAATCGCAGTGCTCACACGGTATTCTTTAGTAAAAGGCGAAAGAATAGTTCGCTTTGTGCCCACTGCACGGCTCCGTGGTTTCTAAGTGAAGCTCAAGCTGCTTAATATATTAGCTTCTGAGTTGTTGGTTTGCCCTTCTTTTTGATGTGGGATTTTTGTACATCATTCTCATCTTCACTTCCATGCCTATTAGGCCATTACCTTTCTCTTAGATAATCGAGCAGAAACTTGTGGAATGTCTGTACTTCACTCGAGATGAACTTATTCCCTCAAAATCTTCGTTAATCGATTCAAATTCTTGGCAATATCAATATTTCAGTACATACTATGAACCATGAATTCCATGTTGATTGATAAAGCCCTTCTACCACCACTACAAATGGTTTGAAAGATTACATGATTTTCACTTCAAAAACAAACTTCACATTCTTTCCCTTTGACAAATTGGTAGACTTGGCACAGAGCCATTTCTGGTTTTCACGGAAGAAGATGCAACAGTCTCGAAGCCATTTTCATACAACACTACAAGTTCGCAGTACACTGATTCAAAATGAACCAAACAAAGTAGATATTTCACTCCTTGGAAATTTATCTTAACTACTGTCTACATTAGTCCATTTATTCAAGTTCTTGCTGATTTGAATCCGGTATGTATTTTTTTTAAAAAAAAAAAAAAAACTGAGAGACAATGTCTCAATTGGTCTAATTTTCTTTCGTTTTCCAGCCTCACTATATCCTATTTTTCTCTCGTTAAGACAGAGTTAAGATAGTATAAATATCATTGGTAGATACTTTTCGAATTTGACAGAAACACGCATTAGGTTGCCTACACAGTGCATGGACAGAGAATGACGTAAATTGCTGTTGCTCGTTCAAACTACAATTTTAGAACTTGAATTATAGGGCTCAGCCAATAACGGCCAAGTCCTCCAAAAATGGGCGTATGCCGCTAATCGCAGTGCTCACACGGTATTCTTTAGTAAAAGGCGAAAGAATAGTTCGCTTTGTGCTCACTGCACGGCTCCGTAATTTCTACTCGAACCTCAAGCTGCTTAATATATTAGCTTCTCAGTCGTTGGCTTGTCGTTCTTTCCGATGTGGGACTTTGTTAAACCATCCCTATCTTCACTTCCTACCTAATCGGACTTTAAGAGCATTTTCATTTGGAAACCTTTCCTCTGTATTTCGTAACGACCATCACTTTTCTCACAGATAATCGAAGAAAAACTATATAAATTTTGAAATAATATATATATGGGTGAATCAGGTGGTGTGTTGAAACTTTCTCTACGTCTATGATGATAGTTTTTTTTTAATATTTTTTTTTAAGAAAGAGAATTCATTCATAGAACCAAAGACGTACAAAGAACGCCATGATACAGTGGCCTCGTTAAAACCTTCCTAGGACAACCTCATGGGATAAACCCCAGGAGAGGAAAAAGTACCACATATGTCATGGACTAATAAGAGAGTCAGATTCAAGTCACTTTGGACCATTACAATAAAAGAACAAATAAAAAATGAAAACTCACACATAGACCTCCAATGAGAATTGCAACTATAGACCAACACAGTAAACCCACATAAGAGGACCGCAGAACATTCCAACGGTCAAAAGAAGCCTTCTATGAGCAAAATCATAGTTCTTTGACATCCACACAAACTGCAAGACATATTATAGCAGAAACCAGGAGAGAATATGCAGGAGGAACATATAAACAACAGTAAAAGGACCCCTGAGAAGCACTCCACTTCAACTCAGAACCAGACAAAGAAAACCTCATATGACCAAGTATAATTCTTTGATCGGTGCAGAGTAGAGAAGAGCACCACATCCCAACAACTACCACTAGCGTCACTGCTACCGCTATCGTTGAAACAGAGACAAAACATCAGCCACCAGATATCACAACTCTCCTGAGGAGAGACACAATCCAGTGTCACCACATAAACAACGATAAAAGGACCCCTAAGAAGCACTCCACTTCAACTCATAACCGAACAAAGAAAACCTCCTATGACCAAAAATAGTTATTTGGTCGGTGTAGAGTAGAGAATAGCACTACATCCCAACAACTACCACCAGTGTCGCTGCTGCCGCCACTGTTGAAACAAAGACAAAACATCAGCCACCAGGTATCACAACTCTCCCGAGGAGAGACACAATTTAGCATCACTATTGTAGCCTCCGTTGAGACAAAGACAACACTAGCCACCTAGAACACTGCAAAAACAATCAAACAAAACAAATAGACAAACATATCTAGACTATCTAGAGATGGGAGGAGGAGAAGAGGGGATAAGAGGAAGGGAAAAGATGGGAGAAAAAGAAGGGGAGATGAGGAGAGGAAGGGACTTCCTTGCAGTTGGTTGTCAACCAAAAAAAAAAGGGACCACCAGAGTGCGACTATATTTTTTGTAGCACTCAAAAGCTGATTTCAAAAAGGCAGGAATATTAGTTAAAATGTTGCTCACTGCTTCTCATATAAAACCAATTATTTGACTTACAATGTCTATAAGCTTCTTCACTCCGAGATGTACTTAATTTCGTGTTGATTGATAAAGCACTTCTACAACTAGAAGATAGATTTTCACTTGAAAAACTATGACATAAGAATATGAAAAAGGCTCGAAGCAATTTTGATCGCATTAAAGTTATAACATTTCAATTACAAGATTAGACTGTTCTTGTAGGGCACCACAAGAATGATGCACCCTTGAAAAAATAGGCGTATGCCAGTATTAGCGGCGAGCACACGGTATTCTTTAGTAAAAGGCGAAAGAATAGTTCGCTTTGTGCTCACCGCACGGCTCCGTGCCTTTTCGGCGTCAGCTCAAGAAGCATAATGTAGTAGCTCTGTGGTAGGTTGTGCAACTCCCCTAGTCGATGTGGGACTTTCGTTGCAATTAACTTTCAACACCTTGCATTTGTCTTGTCCTATACGAGTTTCTATAGATTGCATTCGAAAACCTCATGGGATGTTTGATACATTGATTGGGTGGTTCAAAATTCAACTTGTTTATTTCAGAAACCAACCTAAATCAAATTGGTGTCTATTCTGTAAGACTTTAAAACCATCTTTCAATATCCTTCTTTCCTTTCCTTTTTGTCCTTTGGAGGTCTCATGGCCTGTCTTTAATCTTTATATTTATATTATGAAGCTATCCAGCCTCACCACGAATGTGTTTTACTGAGCAGTAGCATTCCATCCCCTTGCACGCCAAGGTTAGGGTCAGATACCAAAATTGGACAATTTCCATGAAATCGGATTAAGCCTTTGGGTTTAAGAAAATTGATTCAAAACAAGAACGCAGAATTTGAATGATATTCCCTCATGACTGGATCCCAGGGTGGTCAGTATGATATTTACATAGAAGACCAACAATGAGAAAACTTAGTCGCCAAATTTGCAACACTGAGTACTTTGACTATTGGACAAAGATAAAACTCAAAGACAAGAAGCAGAAGATGCGATCTTAAGTCAGAAAGAACAGCTTTTAAGGCAGAAAGAACAGCTTTTCATTGATGCTTGGACCAAAAGCCTTCAAGTAGACACTCCCATTCCCCAGGACCCAGGAGTACATTTTCACAGCATAACATTACAACAAAGGGCAACTAATTGACTTTCGAATTTTTCCTTCGTCATCAGTTTTACAAGCATAACAGGAATCAGAACTGCTTGGCTAACTCTATATATAACCTATGCTTACACTAGCAAACTACAGAGAAACAATCTTGCAGAACATGAGCTTTCTGTTAATTTTCGTCACCAGTCCATTCATTCCAGTCCTTGTCAACATGATTTTGTGCCCATTTGATTGCTGCACGCGCAGCTTGCTGTCCACCAGGTAATCCATGCTCATTCAGAGTATCAGCCATATCAATGAAAGGAACTACCAAGAGTGTCCCAGGACCACCATACTCGGTGTGCAAGAAAGTACTGAATATCTGTGGCAAAGAATCATTAGGGAAAACAGTTTAGTGCCCATATACTTCCATTCAAATCAACAAGAATCTTATCCCCAATGAGACGGTATATAACACAAAGTATCCAAATCCATACACAAAAGAAGTGGCTTTGAAAGTAGAAGCTCTGAAATGACAACATTTCAGTGCAGAAGCATTTCTATGAACAGCTTCAAATAGGAAAATAAGGAATCATTGATAAAATTGTACACTATTGTAGGCCGAATATAACGGCAAAGAACGTGCTAGACAATGATGCAATGTGAAGAACATTATGATTACCAACATATCTGGCAACGATTGAGAACTCCCAACGCAAATTTGTCATTACAAAAGAAATATCAAGTTTATGGATATACAATGCCAAACTTAATTCAAGCAAGGATTTTTTGTTCTCCAAGCTACTTAGTCGCTTGCCCTGAGTAAATTCCAAAACATAAACTGATAAACTTTAAACAGCCTAAGCAAAATATTTGGTGTTAAGCAGGCAAAGTCGTTTTAAGCTCCAGTCTCTCTCTTACAATTACAAAATGAGGCATACAATTACAATGGAAGTTAACTCAGTACCTCAGTGCAGATCCCAACGACCTCTTCAACAGAGTCTTCATACAAATCTTTCTTGGAAAGCTTATTCAGGAGATGGGTCCTAAACTTTTCTGTCTCCTGGACCCCCAAAAAACCATAAATCGAATAAAAATCAATTCTTTTTAGAGAAGGAAAAGATGGTGAGTTGTAAGAGACTCACCTCATCAGCAAATTCAGGAATTGGGTCCGGAAATTTGTATTCTGCTGCTGCTCTGCATATTTGCTTTCTTAACGACAAAGATGACGAAGGTGAAGAAACGTATCTGATACTAGTTGGTCTAAATCTCCATGACAAGCTTAATGAAACCCTAACACTTGAAACCGAAGAGGAAGAAGAAGGCAGGAAGGAAGAGGATGAGTCAAGTTTTGAAGGAGTTACAGATAGAAGCGGAGCTACACTACTCCAGCTCATCTCTTTCCTTCTCTTATCTAAAACCTCCTCAAAATCTTAACAATGTCTGCTCTTGGAATTATGGGATTTTATTATAAGGCTGATAGCCTCACTATTCTGATATTACAATTTCACCCCTGCCCCAGGGAGGAGAGACCTGCCATTTTCACAATTTAGGACAAGAGAATGTATTATCCATTATCCATATCGTGCCAATGCGAACGATAGCAAAAATTGTAGACTCTGAACTTTTTTTATTTTCGCATTTTATTGAATTTTAACAGTAATTTTCATTTTTATGTCCCATTTGATTTTTTTTTTTTTCATCTAGCAGTTGTGATTTGTGTCCCTAAAAAAATGAGAAGCTCATCATTCGGATCATTACACTGTATTTAAATAGTTCTTCGGATTAATTGAAGATAATCATAACAATATCCTTTTTTTTTTGTCGAAATATAATCATAACAATATCATTCGACAGACTCAGGGCAAATCGTCAAGTTGTAATAATAAGGAAAAAAGTTAAAATCAAGGGTTTTTATTTTTTTTTTGGTGGCGATATGAAGTTAAATTCAAGGTTGAGAAGAATTGTGACAGAGTGTACTAAAGTAATATACATTTGAATTCGTAAAAAAATTGCAAGGGTTTGTATGTGAACAAGACTTTCCCTCCCTCTCCTTGTCTGCAAAATTGGAACTGAAGTGTGTTTCCCTTACAAGGCCGAGTTTGTTAGTTCACATGTACACATTACTCATACAAAACATTCACACGTCACAGATTTCTCTCATGTGGTTCAAGCCAAGGAAACCCAAGGAAATCAAACACCTCCTTTTCTGTGTCAAATTTCAAGCTTGCGCTAGCTCTCACCCCCTGTAACATAAAAGATACAAGCATGCATTCAGTGAACCATGAAGAGATACAAAGTGGGGGAAAAGGTACAAAAACCAACAAGCCATTACCCGTTTACTGCCGGAAGAGCCATGAGTAGCTGGAAACAGCCCCGTATCATCAAGCCGGAATCCTTTAGATTCAGCTAGTAATCTCAACCTGCATTTAGATTGTGACAAACTTAAAGATGGTGTATTGAATTTCTCACCAACAATAGGAACAAAATAGATAAAATTTTACAAACTTTTCGACTTAGCATTTGGGTGAATAACACTTTACCCCAATAGCATATCAGAAAGTAAAGAAGTGAATGATAACTATGTACAGATTCTAATTGGTATGAGGGAAAAAGTAGATATGGAGAATGTTCAAGTAACACGGATCATCGAGTCATGATGTTTATAGAAACTACAAGACTGAGAAATTAAGAGCCTTGCTTTTTCCCTCTAAATTGAGAGGATGCTTCAAAAATATGATACTATGCCTAACATAGTATAGAAGTCAATAAAGAAAACGAACCTCCTATTCAATACATCATTCCCTGTCCAAGCTATTAGTCCAAATGCATATATCTCCAATGGGTAAACCTATAAAAACAAACCAAAGACATTAGAATATATCAGAAAATTGATCCTATATATTAATGTGACTCTCCCATAAACAATCACAAAAAGCAGGCCATAGTGTCCCTGCCTGGGAGGAGGGACAAACTACACAAGTATGAAATGAAAAATCAAAAAATAAAGACTTTCTGCTAACTTTGTCTGATATAATAAAAAATGATAGAGAGATCACCAAAAACCTTAAGATCTATGCGATGTCGCAACTCTCTTCCTGGATATGTGCAAAGTCCGAAATATGTGTCAACGCCAGAATCAGTACCCTGCTCATGTTATTGAAAAAGAACTTAATGCAAGCAAATTTATGTCATGGCAAGTGAATAATAATATCATAGCATCATAAACAAGAAAAATATTAAGAGAACATTAAAAGATATTTTAAGAAGTCAGATGACTCTAATGTTCAACGAGTGTGTAATACATTTTGCAGCATTCTAACTTGACACAAACCAAATGCGTCTTAAAATTATCACCACTCAACTAGTTAACGAAAACCTGAGTTCAATTTATGACAGCATGTGTGTAACACTGACATATGTAAACTACAAAAATCATGAGAAGAAATGGCTAAAACAGAGAAAAAAATATATATGTATGCTAAAACAGAGAAATTTTTTTTTTTATACATATATATCACGTTACCTCCTCACTATGCGTACTGAAAATCAAATCCTCTCGTAGGAACTTCATATCCTTTAACTGCTTTACATATTTTGGTAGAAAACCTTTATGACTGAAAACACAGACCAAAGTAAGTAATCCTTTCAAAACTAAAACCAGTAGGAATTTTACTGGTAAATAGCAAGAACACAACTATAGTAGTAGTATCAAATAATGGGATCTGAGACAATGATGAAAAACATGGATAAAAAAGAAAAATGCAAGCTATCCACAAGGAAAATTACAGGAAAATTAAGTAGCATCTAACCAAATTGAGCCCAGGATATAATGAGAGCTCCCTTTAGCTGGTATACATCATTATTCCAGAATACATGTATTTTTTAGTTTTTTTCAAAAAGGGATGAGAAACAATGGCTTCATACCTCGTTCCATCAGGATGTGTAATTACAATGTCTAGATCCCCACAAGAAGCTTTCCCGCGTCTATATGATCCACCACATACAATGACCACCTACAGGTAGATACCACATACAAATATCAAGCTACACACTAGAAGAGAAGAGCAAGACTAATTCTTTTAAAGAATGGGTCACTGAATGTTACATTGATCCACATTCATTCCTCTAAAAGGTCATACTTAAACAAGGAATTAGAAAAAGCATGCGTTCAATTTGGCTCAATTAAATCCAGTATATAGTAGTAGTGCCATGCCAGTGTGAACATGCAAACCCAAGTTAAGCACATTTCCCCTAAATACACCAGTTCTTTTTTGCCTCACATGGCAGTTAGTTCAAACATTATTATATGCTCACCCCAGGCAAAACATTCTCTCCGACTTTCTGTAGAAGATGTTCCATCTCTTCAGCCTATTGAATTTTAAAAAAAACCAGTTTGTTGTGGGTAAGTAGATGCAAAGGAATCAGGTTAGCATAGAAATCGGGAAAACAAATATTATAATTAGACCTCATGGCGTGGGATCCTCTGTTTGATATCATCATAATATCTTAACCCCAACTTTTGCGAATTTGTTAATGAATCTTCATTCTTCAAATCATCTAATGTGCGGTGTCCTTTCTCATATAATTTCAGTGCAGTAGCTGGACCAACACCCCAAATTTCCTCAAATAAGGCGATTGTTCGTACCTGCAATTCATTAACCAAATGAAGAAACCAGAACCGTCAAACAATAAAGATATGAAGTTATAGCCTTAGAATTTGATAAAATAGTGCATTCCCCTTGCACACACAAACATAAATCATAAGTGAATCAGTGTCTTTACACTTTAAAAAAAGGAAACAACTACTGGAGCATGAGTTTAACAAAAAGAAGAATTCAAATTTCAAATTAGCAGCAGAATACTGAAACCATAGATTTACTGAGAACCTTTCCAACACCTTTTCATCTGTTTCAAAGTGCTCCAACTTGGATAACTTCCCAGTAGTCACGATCTCATGAATCTGCAATCACAGATCAAAAGCTTCTGTTATCAGGTGGACAAAGTAGGAAGAATTCACCATTCCTCACAGAGAGGAATAAGCAAACTTTCAGAATAGGAAGCTCCAAATGAAATATAATCTCTCACGTAGCTGACTGATATCTAATTATAGTTTAAGTAACTGAAAACAATTCCTAATCGACTATCCTTTCATGATGGAAGCATAGACCATACTAAATTTCAAAACACTGATAAATAGTAAGAATAATATCATAAGGCTTGTGGCTTCACAAAGTGCACCTAGTAACATGTACTTGACACAAAACATATTCAGAGAACTAGCAAATCCTCCTCTATATACAAACCCATATCAGAACAGAATCCTCCCAATACAAAATTTAAACTTAGGCATGTGTCTCTTACATGATCTTGCATAGACTTTCCAATGTTGGGTAGGTTTTTAACTTGGTCCACACTTTGAATCTTGAAAGGCAACTTCTCTATAACTGGTATAGCCTTGTAATAGCTAAATGATCTTCGGTCATCACCCAATGCTTTAATTGAAACGCACAAGATTACCACCAAACATCAGAATTCTGGAAATCAAAAGTGCAAAGTGAACAAACAGATGTTAAAGAAATCCCACCTCTATAAATATTGATAAGTTTGCCGAATATCTGGGTTATGTTCTTATTCAAGTCAGGTGGGCTGTAGGGCACAGCCGATTGCAATGCAGTGACCTGATCCTTATTTGGAGATTCAGGGGTTTTGGGTATTGAAGTGTGAGCCAAGTCATCTGGAGAAGATGATCTTGTCTTTTTGGGTTTTGGTAGTTCATCATCGCTAGAAATGTAATCATTGGAGGACTTGTCTGCTTCCAATTTTAGATGGTACATATCCTCAGATACCTTCTCTCCTGAGCTCAAACTATCCTCCAGCCACTGATAAACTACAACTGTCTGCAAACCACCACAAGTTTGAAACTTGGAAGATTATAGTCCATTCTAACACTGAATTGAATCTTATTCAATTAATCAAAGCCTTAAAGAAAATGAAATGGTGAATGAAAACTCACTCCTTTAAAGTGAGCCAAGCGCTCACTACCCAGTTGTTGTAAGAGGGCTTCTGGGTCCATAGCAAGTATATGAGTGACCCTTTTGGTTAGGCTGTCTTCGATTCTAGCCCCCATTTGGACCAATTTTTGCTTCCAAATCTGAAAACTTAGGCACCAATGCTCAAAATATAAAGAAGAAGCTACAATAAAAACGCATGGGCCATGGAGTCGAGAAGCTATGAGTGTTTTACCTGTAAACGACGGCTCTGAACTCGTTTTTCGACTAAGAAGACGACCAATCCAGCGAACATTCCCTGAGGATCGGACGGTGGACTTTGATTTCTGGTTGCCTTTGGCGCCATTACTTTGACCGGGTTTCGTTTATTCTGGGTGTGTCGGGGGCCTTCTACAACTAGCCGAGGAGGGCTTTTTACAGTTTCACATTTGAATTGGGCGAGCTCGTCATCTGCGAGCTTTGCGTGCAACCGCAATCAATGCTGTCAAATTGTCAATCCTGATCGTTGGAGGACACGTGTGTTTCGAGGAAGATCAAACACCATGATGGGTGACAATCAAATACGTAACAGATAAAATATGCGATGTGTCTTGACCATGCAACCGCAATCAATGCTGTCAAATTCTCAATCCTGATCGTTGGAGGACACGTGTGTTTCGAGGAAGATCAAACACCGTTTTTTCCTTTTGATGGGTGACAATCAAATACGTAACAGATAAAATATGCGATGTGAATTTTTTTTTGTTGGAACGATGCGTATTATTCTGTAGATATTTAAAAAATATACGATAACAAATTTGGCAATTATATCAAAATTTAAATATTTTTAGTTATTTTTTTTTGGTAAAAGTATTTTTAGTTATTTTCAATAGTACAAGAACAACATGTATTTTATTATAAGAAAAATTAGGTATTAGACATAATTAGTAAAAAAAAATAGATATTAGACATAATTAACTTTACTAATTAGTATTTGAGACATTGGGCATTTTTGTTTGGGTTTTAATACCTAGGAAAGATTGTTATTTTGGATTAGGCAGAGGCCTAGATTCGTTGGGCTGTTTAAATTATAAAGGTAAAAATACAATTTTACCCTTTTGTTTAAAACCAGATCTCAGTCTCTCTCTCTCTCTCCTCTTCCTTATTCACTCCATCAATGACGACGCCCTCTCTCTCATCTTCCCACTTCTCTCCATCGACGATACGATGCCCTCTCTTTCTCCTCTTCCTTCTTCACTCAATCAATGATGACAACACCCGCTCTCTCTCCTCTTCCTTATTTGCTCCATCGACAACGACACCCTCTCTCTCATCTTCCTTCTTCTCACGCGAAGCTCTGTTTTTCATCTGGTGAGGTATGTGTTTTCTACATCAAATTCTTATTTCAATTTTCTAGATCCGTTATTTCAATTTTCTAGATCAGATTCTTCTCATGCGAAGTTCAGTTTCTGTATCTATTGATTTATTAAGACTATATGGATCTAACAATAGATCCGTTAGGCTAGCCTTGTCATTAGTGTGGGGTGAAATGATTTGGCTTTAATTCACATTTATAAATAAGTTTTGAACTCTGCTTGATTGCCTAAATGGAAGGTTTGGACATACATACTAGTTCTAGACTAATTCTTGGTCATTTTTCATCTTCATTAGTCTAATATTGGTCTCATAGAACTTTTGAGATTGAAGAGATTGCAAATTGTAACAATGTAGTTGGTAGGAATGTAAGCTAACAGAAACTCCGTACTAGTTGTTTTTTTTAAGGTGAAAAACTATTGTTCCATGTTCTGAATTTTCCTCTTAGAGAAGCATCAGTTCAATTGCATATAATACTCTTTAAAGATCCCAATTACATCACTGTATGAAAATTCCTCCTTGAGAGTGCCCTCTACACTTGTGTAACGGAAATATTGAACTAATACTAAATTATTAGTTACAACATTAGGCATTATTCTCTGTTCCATCAAGCTGCTTATTTGATTTGTCATGCAATGCTGTTTGATTCCTTGGGTTGCTGAATTTGCCTTGTGTATGAACATGTCAGGTTGGCTCCTATCATGCATTTCGTTATTGGTGGCTTCCAGACCTCTAACCCCTGGTGTTGAACACAAAAAATTACATGATAAGGAAAGGGGCCCAGGATAAAAGCCCAAGACATGAAGGTTGATCTTTAAGGCTGCTGATTGTCCCTTAAGGTCAGTTTTCAATAAAACAAATAAAAAAATAAAAGGTGGGAAGAGATCGTGTTTATCCTCTGCAAATCCATTCAGCACAGAGGCCGCTTACTTAGCAAACGTGCTTCCCCAACTGCTATTGATCTTTTGCCTATAAAAGTCATGAACGTACAGAGGCAAAGGGGGGGAAAAAAAAGCAGAGGCGAGAAATCTGAAGGAGGAACGAAGGGCTGCAGAAATTGAAGGCAAGAAGCAAAAGGAGAAAATCCAAAGTGCTGCAAAGAAGAAAGAGTCAGGTTGCTGAAATTCTAAAACGCCAGAAAATAAAAGAAGGAACTAAGTGCTCCAAAGGTTACCAGAAAAGCAAATCAAAAGCATCATTGGCAAGGTATCAATATATTTGTAGGTTCTGTGCTCTTTGTTGTTAATTTAACTTGCGAGCAAAAAGAGCTTTGGTTGTCAACAATTGCAGCCACCATAATGACGTCAAGACAGCAGCAAGTCAAGGCTTTGAGAATGTGCAGTGCGAAATTCCTCCATGCCCTTGCTGTCAATTTGTCACAGAGATCTCAAGAAATTGCAAGGGAAAGGATTAGATCCCTCCCAAACATAAAATGGTGGTGTCACTGCAACATTGCATAGAAAGACCTCTCGCAAGGACCTCTTTTCTGTGAAAATATACAGAGGACTTCTGCAAGAACTCCACTGTATTAATCCTTCCAAATTGGTGATGGCAGCACAACTTACACAAAGAGAGCTCTCGCAAGCAAGGATCTCTTTTCTGTGAAAATATTCAGATGGGCTTCTGCAAGAACTCCACTGTATTAAGTGCTATGAGCACCTTGCAGGTGTTTATAGACATACTCGATGAAAATAATGCAGTGCTTTTGAGTAACAAATAGAAAGACAAAGATATTCAAGAGGTTTCTGTACAAAAAGAAAACTGTTTTCTTGTCAGACCAAAACTTCTCCAAGTCAAGCACAAGAGAATTAATTTGAACCCCTCAATTTCCCTGGAGCCTTGGAGTCTTTAACAAATAAAGAATAAAATGAAGACACAAGTGGGCAAGCCTTTCTCTGGTGTCCTGCAGGCCAAGCTAAATGGGACTTTGCCCCAGCAAAAGCTCCAGTCACAAATCAAAGAAAGAATGCACTGCTGTTGCTTAGTAAAAATGTAAAGGAAGAAAGTGGGGTGGAGAGTTTGTTGTTTGGTGAAGATGTGATAATAGCAAACCCAAAGCCCAACCAATTGGTTTTGCTGGACATGCAGAGACTCGCATGTTCCTAGCCAAATATCCAAGAAGAAGTCTTAACTCCTGAAACGCCAATTTGATCTATCTGGGAAGCATAAAATAAAATAATGCTTAATCAGTGGGACAAGGGCAATTCCCCCAAAAAAATTGTCAAAGAAGGATGAAGGGCAAGTGGTTCATCTTCCAAATTCAAGTGTTTAAACAGTATAACAACTCCCACATGTTTAACGGAGCCAACCATTGACAATTCTCAAGTGCTAGAAAATACCAGTTAACAAATAATTGGTATAACCATCAAATAAAATTTGATGGACCTTTTCCTCAAATCAAAATTGGTCCGTCCAAAATTCCCTTCAAAATAAAAATGTATCAATTAGCAAATAATTGATACGAAAATCCCAAATTTCTCAAATGGTACAAAACCACGCCAAAACCCAAATGGTACAAAACCATTCCAAATTTTCTCATGGGTCATCCACCCACGCAAATTTTAATGAGATCAAATTCAAATTTCTCACACCACAAATTCTTTCAAGGAGTCATTCATTCCTTGAAAGTCCAATCAAATTTTCTGAACTACGTTCGGTTTGATTCCACCAAGGATACGTAGGCAATTTGGAAATTCAATCCAAATACAACCGCAAGCCCAAACAGAATCCCTGGTTTACCTTAACCAAATTCACCCCAAACACTTTTCCAACCACAAAAATGAAATTGAATCCCTGGTCCAACCACATTCATATAAATTCCACAAAATATTTCTCACACTACAAATTCTTTCAAAGGGGTCATTCATTCCTTGAAAGTCCAATCAAATTCTCCAGTGAACTACAAAAGGCTTGATCCCCAATAGGGGGTATGTAGGCAGTCTAGGGTTTCCTGGATGTAGCCATAACATCAAATCAAGTTCCATTATTTATTTCATTCTTCATATTGGAATCAAAGGGTTTTCTCTTTCCAAAGAGATTATAATTAAGAGATATTTTCATCTTGAATGGGTCATACTCAATTAATAATAAAAACTCTTATTTGTAAATAAGAGTGAGATTATGTTGGGTGAAATTTTAATTACTTTATTACATTTTTTATCTAACACCTGGTGTTCTTAGTTGATGGATTGGCCTGGAAGGTCTTTCTAGTGTCTTGGCTGGTCAATGGGGTACTGGAACTGTTGTTAATATTATGTTAACTCGCAATTGTACAGGTCAATTAATAGTATAGCAAGACAAGTACGAGGTCGTACCCACGAAGACTGAGAAGTTAAAACTAGTTATGTACTTAGATTACCAAATTCAAGAAAGTAGGAGGTTATATCTAAAACAGAATTTAGAGTAAGAGTGGTTGTGATTGTTGAACAAAAGAAGCAAAATGAAATTGCAAACAAAAACAAGTAAACAAATGTAACAAAGAGTGGTTTTAAGAGTTGAAAAACAGATTTGGAGACTAGGGCATTCGAATCACTATAACTATTCAATTCTGGGTTATAAGGAGTCAAGTAACAAGTCTAATTCATATTCAAAGATTGATTATAGCTAACGTATCTAATCCCTGATTTGATCATTTGTTGTCTAACCTAAATTAAGTATTAGGAACCCATTAAGCCTAGAAGAATAATTTAAACAACCAAGCATGTATCTAATCCCTGTTGTCGAATGTCCATACATACTCTTCCTATTCATAGTTCAATTTGAATCAAAGCATGGTGTCTACTCTTGATTCAAACCAAGATAGCTAACATACAAGTTCTAATGGTGATCAATCATTCAAACAAGTATATTAACTGATACGCATAATGAATAAAAACATGAATCATGAATCAAACTTGAAACTCCAAACTTATAAACCCAGAATATTCATGTTAGGTTACATCGAAGCTCTAGTCATGAAATTAGCTGCTCATAATGAAAAATAAACTTAGATAGAAATGAGAAAACATAAGGAATGCAATAAGAGTAGAAAAACCCCTTTTCTGAAGTTCTTGTGGTGTCCAAGACTTCTTCAAGTGCTTCTCCACGTCTAATGCTTCTCCAAGAGCTTCCCCACGTCTAGAATGATGTATGACAGCTATTAGGTGATTTGGGATGAGTTCGGGTGAGTGGTGATGGTTGAGAAAGAGGAAATTCGTAGGGAAATGGAAGGGAGGTTTTCTGGAGCTGTTTTGGTGATTTTGGGGCAGTTTAGAGTATTGTGTTGATTGCTGGAGTGTTTAGGGTTGTGGGAATGTATGAGGATGATTTCTAGATATGTTGAAGGAATGATGGAAGTGTGGAGGATGGCTGAAGTGAATTTTGTAGCTTGAAGACTTCTCTATTTATAGGGCTAAGAGGGAGGAACATCATGATGAAATCCAACACCACCATCCCTCCTTTAATACAATCCATGACTCCCACTTTATCTTGTCTATGTTAGTGTGGTTGGAATCAATCCCATCCCATACTTCTTTTGCTGCACCTCAAGCTTTCTTCACATGGGAT
>NW_018922641.1:124868-158355 GCF_002207925.1 Prunus avium
AGAAGTCCGATCAATCTGAAATTTTGATATGTTATAATAGACAGCATTTCAAACAACTTTGATGAAGGAACCAAAGTCATTTGAGTACAGGAAATCACAGAAACAAACTGAAACCGAGCATACTGCTGTGAAATCAGGAAATGGTAAACTCATTGTGATCATACCAACGTTTCAGAGCCTATACGAGTCAGATTGAGCTGATATTTGAGTATGTTATAGGAATCACGTAAATGAACAACTTTTATGAAGAAAGTTTTCTCATTTGAGCTTCCGAAATTTGAGTTCTCGGCTGCTCCAAGGAAGTGACGAATTTTGGATTTTTGAAGAGGAACAAAAGAAAAATAAGGATGAAACTAAGATGAATGAGGAAGAAAAAGATGATACAATGAATGATGAAGATAAGAGTAAAATTCATGATTGAAGAGCCTTAATTAGACTAGGTGAGTCATCCATTTAGAAGATGGTGATAATACAATGATTGGGAAGGAAGAGAATAATAAGGAATCTTAGGCTAGGTGAGTCACCATTTTTAGACTAGGTGACTCATCCACCATAGGTTTACAACTCAACCCCAAAATTAGATTTTTTTTTGAAGAGAATGTAAGTGGGAAGGGGGGAAGAATGAAGGAGGGAAGAAATGCTTGGCTTACACGTTGCCTCCTACTTTCTTTCTACAAGGGTATTTTGGTAATCTTTCACACATAGGGGTATTTTGGTCATGTTTGTCCAACTTGAAATTAAACACACTTAATTTAGTAATCTCAATCCAAAATCTCTTGATAAAATTCCCATAATCATTCTTCACAATTATATTATTTTTCACTAAAATATGAAAATCCACCTTGAATTTTTTCGGGGTATTACACATGCGTTTTGATTGTTTTATCCCTTGTCGGTAAGTGTTTGTTAAGCTTCTGTTTTCAATTGCAACGATGAGCCAATAACAACATAAATATGGTATCTTCTGTCATTTTTAGTGCATGCTTAGATCATTTTGTTATAGCATGCTACTACTAGTACTAATACAAGTATTTGTACGATTACTACTTCGACATTAGTTTCTTTTCTGGTTGGGCATACTAGCATTTCAATATCGAGTGCATAGTTTGAATATCTAAAATGGCAAGTTTATCCATTTGGTTCTGGTTATTTGAAGATTGCAATTGCTCAGATTATTTCTTTGTGGCTTGGGTAATATATCCTTTGCAATCTTCTTTATTCAATTTTTGGGATTACCATTTGCTTATTTTGCTTTCACTGGTTCTTGTGAAATTTAATCGTTAACCTATGTTGTTTCTCTACTGCTGAAAAATATGCATAAGGTTTGCTTGTTCATTTTAAGAAGAGTTGGAGGCATATGATGGTTGGGGATTGTGATTTCCATGAAATACCACTCTCCGAGCATTTTTTTGATGAACTCTTTCTCTTGTTTTTTGTTTTATTTTTCTTCCTGAAGTATACAATAATGCACATGGGGTGGGAAAAGAATGAGGACCCTTAGTGGTTAGTTTAAGCCAATGTTATGATTTACTTTCAAACATTTGAATATGCTAAATAGTAGTGTTTAGATATAGTTTTTACATCTCTATAACCTCTAGTGCAGCTTAATAAATTAGTTTTCTTTTTGTTACTGTATATTTCTAAAGTGAAAGGATGACTTTAATCTTAGGGTTCTTTGGTATGTGAGAGTTTGTGATCAAATATATGTATGCATGTATGTTAGGCAATGATCTAATTTAGTTGCAACTTCTTATACAGGTTCTGCATTGCAGTTTTGGTAATGACAATTGGATTTTTGCTCTTTCATTGGCATTCAACCTCACCAATTTGAAGAGTAGAGGCTACCCATATGAGGAATTGGGTGGGTAAGAGAAGAGTAGAACTACCCAAGAGCAAGGGAACTCAAAATTGAACTTTTGGAAACTGCATTGTTTTTGTTCTTTCCTTGGCCTTCAACCTCACCAATTTTTTTAAAGGTGAATAAAGGCAACGGAGTTGGTCCCCTGCAGACGGTGGCAGGTGCCCCGCGTTGGCTAGATATGGACATGTGGCATAGTATACTTGCCTTAAAAGGAGTGATATTGTGTGTAATTTTGATATTTTTGTAAAATTAGGTACTACATTTTGGTCTTTGGCCTTATGCTAATTAGATGAAATTGTATTCCTATTTTCCAAATTAATAAACTATATACGTCTATAATACATGAATAAGTATATTGAAAAGTAAAAGAATATTGAAGAGTCTATTACAAGTACATACGGAGCCTATTATATGCAAATTTATTTGTGGTTTCACATTTTTAAGTTGAGATTTAAATTGTCTTTCTCACTTGTAACACAAGAAGACTCGAATATCCTTTTTCCTTGAATAAAAAATCATACCATGCACCATCTTTACTGAAAAAAAAAAAAAAAATCATACTACCATGATACCATCATCCTCATGTATGTATAAAGCCTTTTGTGATGGAAAACGTTTTCCCAATATTCATATTCGTTTTCTGCTTATATTTACAGTTTGGAGGTAAATTCCAAAGAATTGAAAAAAAAACAGAAGAAGAAAGGAATTACAAGATTAGCGTTCCTTAATCCAGGAATTATCCAACGGACTCAAATGCGTCAGTCAGGAATTGCTTTCACTATCGCTGTCGCTCTATCATCTTCATAAACCTCTCCCTCCATCCCTAAACCCAATCTTCTTACAGCAAAGGGTTTATCCATATCCCATAAACCCTAACACAAAATCCCAAATGATACTCCATCGCTCAGCAACAACAATGCTTCCACTCTACAAACTATCGTCATCTCCCCCTAGACTCTTCTCTCAATTCAGATATTCCTACTCTGTTCTCTCCAATTCTTCATCTTCGTTCCGGATTAACTTGCTTTGGCTGAGCCACCCCCGCCGTTTCGGAACCGTCACTACCGCTGCGTATCGGAAAGAAGGAGGAGATACGTTTTTCACTGAAGAAAGCGTTTCATGGACTTCCCTTGGCTTATCCGATAAGGTTTCTCAGGCTCTCTACAATGCCGGCCTCGGCCAACCATCTCTGGTTCAGGTGCCAAGTTCAGTCCTAACCCTAATATACTCTTTAATTTCTCGATGTATTGGTTCGATTTCTCAAATCATTTAAAAAGTTTGAACTTTTTATTGAAACTTTTGTTTTTGTTTTTTGCATTTTAGGCTGCTAGCATACCATCTATACTTTCAGAAAAGGATGTGGTGGTTGCAGCTGAAACTGGTAGTGGCAAAACGCATAGCTTCCTTGTCCCTCTAATTGATAAGCTATGCAATGAACAGAACGACTCTGCGAATATTGCTTCTTCTGATCAAGGAGTCTCCCAACCCCGTAAGATTTCTCTTGTTTTGTGTCCAAATGTAACACTGTCTGAGCAAGTGGTTCGGATGGCGGACGGTCTTTGTGACGAAAATGGCAAACCACTTCTAAGTGTTGTATCCCTATGTGGGAGACAGGTATTGATTGTTCTTATTATTCTGTTCTGGGTATAGAATTCTGTATTTATATGGTGTTACTTCTATTACTGAAGGATGCAATTCTCTTTCTCTTTGGCTTTGCGTAATAATTTTTTGTAATGAGGTTCTCACAAATAAGAAACTTTGACTGCAGGGATGGCCGGTTAATGAACCTGATATTATTGTTTCAACACCAGCCGCTCTTCTGAATAATATTGACCCAAAAAATTTCCGTCGAACGGATTTTATACGGAGTGTAAAATATGTGGTATGTTTTAGTTTCATTCATACTCTGTATGATTATTTTTTGTTTTCAAAATCGCATATGTGAAATTGCATGCATATAAATATAAAAATCACATGATTTATGACTAATATGGCATTTGCAGGTGTTTGATGAAGCGGATATGCTTCTCTCTGGGGGCTACCAGAATAAGGTTATCCGTCTCATACACATGCTCCGCTTTGACGAAAAGCTATTGTCACGGTCAAATGAACAAAATCTACCAGAATCTGAAACTTCATCACATTTCAGTTCAGAAGATGAAGAGAATCTGCAGGATGAAGATTTGTCAGAAGAAGAGGGAGATGCTGTGGAAAATGATGACTTAGATGAGGAGCTTGAGGCAGGGCATGTCAAAAGTACAGACTGGAGGAGAGTGAGAAAAGTTTATAAGCGCAGCAAACAATACATTTTTGTTGCAGCCACTCTTCCAGTAAATGGAAAGAGAACTGCCGGGGCAGTGTTGAAAAAGATGTTTCCCGAGGCCAATTGGGTTAGTGGAAACTACCTCCATTGTCACAACCCCAGGTACACCATGTTTTAGCTACCAGTTACTGTTTGTAATTTTCTTTACCTCCTCACTAGTCAACTGTTGTGTTGTGTTCATTTCACAACATTTTTTGGTTGCTTCTCTTATATTTCAGATTAAAGCAAAGGTGGATTGAAGTTACTTTTGATACTCAAGTGGATGAACTTATAAAGGCTGTGAAGCATGGATTTGAGTCGAGATCAGTTTCTGGTCAGTGCCGAACAATGGTATTTGCAAATACTGTGGAGGCTGTGGAATCAGTGGCAAAGATATTGATGAGAGGTGGCATTGAATGCTACCATTACCATAAAGATTGCTCCTTGGAAGACCGAGCAAAGACATTGGCTGATTTCCAAGAGAAAGGTGGTATTCTTGTGTGCACAGATGCTGCTGCACGTGGCATTGACATTCCAAACGTATCACATGTTATCCAGGTGCGTGTTAGTTTTTAAATAATTAGCTTGAAGACCAACAAAAAACATTAGTTTTGGTTTTGGGGTGGGGAGGTGGGGGTAGGGGGGGAGTTGGTTTGGTGTTGGGAAGGGACAAATGAATTCCCCATTTACTTGCTGCAGGCCGCTTGAGACTCTAGATGGAACTCTGGATGATTTTTTTCCTCTTTCATTATGTGCTCTCTGACACTATTTTATCTAGCATGCTTTCTTAAGATTTTTTTTTTTTTTTTCTTTCTAGTTGTGATCTATTTATTCATTGGCCGCTGTGATGCTATTTATTAGTAGTATGAACAGGAGCTAACACTGGCATTGTTTACTTATCCAGGCAGATTTTGCTACTTCTGCTGTGGATTTTATACACAGGGTTGGTCGCACAGCCAGAGCTGGTCAATACGGACTTGTAACTAGCATGTATACTGAATCCAACCGAGATCTGGTTGCTGCAGTTCGTCGAGCGGGGGAGCTTAGTCAGCCTGTGGTAACTATTGAACTTGCTATTTCCAACGAGATATGCCTGGTTGTGATTCAACAGTTTTGAAACCTCCTAGTCCTGGATTTTAGATAATGATTTGCATATGTTTATGTTTCTAGTGTTCTGGTTGACAATGGAATCTTTTAGTTGCACCTTGGTAACTAGTTTGCTTTCTTATTACAGGAGACAGCATTTAGCAGGAAAAGAAGCTTTCGAAATAAGCTTAAGAAAAGAGGTAAAGTTCAGATCTTCAACTGCGTAAAATTCAAAATCAAAAGTCAAGATGAAAAAATAAAAAATAAATCAAGCCTACACCCTGAAAAATCTGTAGTAAAGCAGAATTTGAGTTTTGGTTCACTTGCGTCTTCAATGGTTTTGTTATGATTGGGGACAGATTGGTTATGATATACAGGGGGCCTGATTCTATCATTTTTGTTCTTTCAGCAGCTTTGCAAAGGATCACAGATTCACGAGCTGATGAAGAGCGTGTTCTAGCATAGAAGGGCTAGGTTAGTGGAACAAACTTACATCTTGAATAATTTCGTTATGATAGATTTCATGTTGGTTATATGATATACGGGACTGACTATCATTTTTATATTTTAGCAGGTTTTACGAAAATCAAGCTCATTATATGTTGATGAGGATGTTCTAGCATAAAAAAGCAGGTTCTGATGATATTTATGTATAAAGAAGCATACACTGTTGATCTTTATAGATTTTTTACTTTTTTCAACAATGATTTTGTGCTTCAGTAACATCTCAATTGCATTTGATTATTAATACGGAAATGACACAAGGTGAATCTGTCACACTCTCTCATAAAAACAAGGTAAGAAATTTAAGTTGAAGAACAAGTCCTTTACATATAAAAATAGGAGCTAAACACACGACAACGAACACAATCTACCACTTTATGCTTGACTTTCTCACACATAGCAGTCATAATAAAGTTTAATCTGTGCCATTCAAGAATTGCTTTGCATCTCCTTTCTTTTTTTCTTTTTTTTCAGGGTCGGAATTGAGTTTCCTTGATAGAATTACAAGATAGTGAAACTCATAAAAATGAGTCCAAACAAATGCAATAGTAAAAGCCCACTAGAAATAAAACTCAAATAGGCATAAAGTTTACAACTGGCATAAAGCCAGAGCCAACCAAAAGCAGAAACACCACCAAAAGCCAAAGTACCGCTGCCGTAGCTTCTATGAAGACCGAGACGTCGCCACCAGAACTAATGATGAGTGAAATAACTGCAAACACACCAAAACACACAAAACAAATACAAAAACTACAAATTTGAAATGGAATGAAGAAGAAGATAACCGAGATGGAATGAAGAGGAAGACGGAAGATGGAAATTGGAAATTGAAAGAGGTATAAGGGGGGAGGGAAGGAGAGGTAGTGACCACCTCCCCCTTGCTGCGTTGAAAGACTGAGGGTTTGAGAGAGAGGTTGCAGCGCTAGGGTTTGAGAGAAAAAATAAATTCTCAATTGCAATAGTTAGGTAGACCATAAATTTGCCTCTCCTTTCTTGTTAGCAAGCCTCAAATGCTCTACAAATCCAGTAATATTCTTTTCAGAGCTCCCCCCTTCACTAAATTCTTTCTTAGCCAACTCCCTCCACTTACTTGAATTCTTCCTAATCTCTTGGCTTCTCTCTCCCTCCATTACTTTCTTCAAACACCCAACAAACTCTTCTTTCCTCACAACACCCTGCTCATCTTCCTTGGCTCTGACCCCAACCTCCCATATCTCCTCCACGAACTTAGCATTAGTGAGCTGGTCGGCCCACTGCGGCACTGCCACCATAGGCACTCCGAGGCTGAGCCCTTCAAGTATTGAGTTCCAGCCACAATGAGTCACAAAGCACCCAATAGCTTCGTGTGCAAGTGCTTCTAGCTGGTTGCACCATTTCACAAACAGACCCTTTTCCTTTGCTGAGTCAGAGATTTCTTTGGGCAACTTGCTGCGTTCAGATTCTCTCACCACCCACAAGAAATGCACCCCACTTTCTTTCAACCCCAATGCTAACTCTTCCATCTGCTTTTCTGTCAAAGACACCATACTTCCGAAGGAGACATAAACAACCGATTTGGGTGGCTTTGCTTCTAACCATTTGTTGCATTCTTCGCCAAGAGGCTTCCATAGGCTTGCTCCATATCCTCTATCTCCCGTAATCTGCCCATCCAAATAAGCTGAAGGGACCATGGGGCCAATCAACTTCCCAGAGAACAGCTTTGATAATCCGTTTGCAGCCTTTTATTGAACTAAAATTAGAATTGGAATTTGGCAACATGATATTTAATTGATCAGCTAGCACAAATGCATGCAATCAGGGACGAATCCAGCTATTGGGTTGTATGGGCTATAGCCCATGCATTTAAAAAAAAAAATTTCAATACCCATGCTCTGTCTTTTTCTTATTTTCTTCATTTCTCTCTCTTTCTTCTTTTCCTCCTTTCTCTCTTCTTCCTATTTCTTTTTGTTTTTCCGGCCTTTCTCTTGTTTTTTTTCCCTTGTTTCTCCTTTGTTTTTTTTTTTTAATGGTTTGGATCTACTACGAACTGAGCTTTTTCCCACAGTCTCTTCTTCCTATATATATATATATATATATTTTGCTTTTCTTTTGTTTTTTTTTTCCTTCGTTTCTCTTTTTTTATTTTGTGTATCTCTTTTTTCTCTCACACGTGTTCTAAAGTCCAACTTGGTGCGATTTGGCCTTCACTGCTGAAATTTCTTGCGTACATAAAGTAAATTTAGCCCACCGAGTTTTGAAACCCTGGATTCGTCCCTGCATGCAATGCTGATAAGAAAGCTCGCCTATGGACACCAAATGCCTAGCATATTGTACTTGATTAATGGAAAGAGATTGATAGTTGAACAACGGAGCCAGAAAATTTTCACAGAGGGGCACCTCATATATTGAAATATATTTTTCTTTAGGGAGCCAATTAAACTAATTTTTTACTTGATACAAAATCCCTAATTTTTGTACTCCATTATTTTACATATTATATTAACTATCTACTCAACATCGATCCTAGAAAAAAATCAAATGAAATGTAATTTATTAAAAATACACAGTAAGAAAATTTGAACGGTAATTTATCACTACAAATCAAAGTACGACTATAAAAAAATGTGAAAGGGTAGCAATGATAATGAGAAAAGGAAAATTAGAAAAATACAAAGAAAGAAATACATGGGCATTTCAAAATTTGGTTAGAAAAGTATGATTATATTAATAATACAATAGCCTAAAATAGAATTTGAGAGGGGGCACATGCCCACCCTGGGCCTCCCTCCTCCACTTACAACATAACATGTACAGTTGTCTAGATTAGCATTCGTACCTGGCCTTCTAGTGCCTCGAATGTGTTTACAAAGACCCAATCAGCCTTGTCCAAGTCAGGATACTGGTTCAGCTTCAACTTCAAGTAAGCTGGGTAGCTATCTGGCTTCTTAAGAAAACTAGGCAGGTCAGGAAAGTTGAGTGGAGGCAGGCCAGGAACCAACAAGGGCATATCTTCCAGCTTACATGGAAGAGAAAGCAAGCCATGATGAACGCGGAAAAAGAGGCTGCACACCGTGGCCGAATTGGTAAAGAATGAAGCTCCATATATGCGATGTTTCTTGGCCACATCAAGAGCCCATGGCAAAAAAGAATCATAAACTACACAATTGACAGGAAAGTCGGAGTTTTGGTATTTATCCAAGACTTGAGATAGGGTTCTTGAGCCATTGGTTTTGAATGATTGAAGGAAAGTGTCCTCATCTGCGGCTTGAGCAAAGCCGGCCTGGCCGAACCCATCGGAGATGGGCTCGATCCCAACGTTCGGGACACAAATGGAGTTGACAGTTGAACTGGTTGTGGCCAATGTGGCCTTAACGCCTTTAGAGGCCAGGCGTTTTGCAAACTGAAGGAGAGGGTTGATGTGGCCTTGGCTTGGATATGGAAGCACCACAACATGACCTCTATATTCGTTATCCATTTCTTTTGCTTCTGTTCTGTGCTTGGTTTCTTCTAAAACTGGCGCTGTTTATTTATAAGCTACGAGAACTTCCATCCCATTGTGGCACGGTGAAGAATAAGGGCAAACACTATTCATGTGAATAGTAACTACTCTAGCTACTTTTTGATGCATTCCCACTCATTGCCATGGCAATTTAAGGGCAATATCTATTTACATGAGATATGTGGCTAGGCATTTATAAAAAAAAAATTCTGAAATTTTTGATATTTTATTTTTAGTATTTAAATTGATCGTTGATATCAATATGACGTCAGCTTGCTTAGACAAGCCTTGCCTCAGAGCTTGTTCAATTTCGGGGCCCACTTTTTATCATGGACTTTCCTTTCGAGGGGGTGTTCTTGCAATAACAAAAGAGGGGTGGAAATGCTCTAAAGCGATAAAATGTTAGTGTGGGATATTGCAATGGCATGGATTATAAGGGCTGTACTTTCATATGAAAACTCCATGATTGCCCATGGGGTCATCGTAGAGGTGTCAAACGGGACGGGCCGGCCCAGCACGGCACGAGCCCAGCCCGTTTAAATGAGGCACGGCATGGCACGAGCACGAATATTAATGGGCCGTGCCCAGCACGGCACGAAAACTTGGGCTGTGCCGGGATCAAAAAATAGGTCCAATGGACCGGGCCGGCCCATGGCCTGAGCCTGCTTCAAGCACGGCACGAGCCCAAGCACGGCCCAAGCATGGCCCATTTAGCTTTTTTTCTTCTCAAAAAGTCAAAATGCAATAATTTGACATCTAATGTCATTGTTTATATGTTTTTTTTAAAAAAATAAAAAATCATAAACATATATTTGATGTCTTTCATTTTATGGAAATTACTTGGGTCCTTAGTTAATTAAACATATCAACTACAAATTAATTAAACAACATTGGACTTGATATCTAATCAATACATATGACATATATGCTTCTCTTATAATCAAAGCAAAACATTTCTTCACATATAAAATAATAAGTTGTTTAAAGATGAAAAGTTCAAGTGGACTTTGTGGAGTTGGACACTTTTTGTCCTCCGCCCCTTCATATTGTTTGGATGTTTGATTGATTTATGTTTTCAAATAGTTCATAATTTCTTGCCTCTAATTATATTTTTAATGTTTATAATTTGAATTATCTAGTGGAAAAAAAAAATCAAGTGAAAAAAATTCAAATTCAATGGGTTGGTTCTTGGGCCCGAGCACGGCACGAGCACGAGCACGGGCACGGCACGAGCCCGGCCCGGCCCGTTTGAATATGGACATGGGCTTTGGGTCGGGCCGGGATCAATGATTTTATTAAATGGGCCGGCACGGCACGGCCCGATAAATTAAATGGACCGGCCCGGCACGGCACGAAAATATTAAAAGCACGAGTTTAAATGGGACAGGCCGGCCCGGCACGGCCCGTTTGACACCTCTTGGTCATCGACAGGAGAAAAGTGTCATATAATTATTAAAGAAGCTGGTAGCTGCTGCTGACGCATGAAAGCACTCAGGCCATTCATATTATTGCGGCTTCAAAAAGAGACACGTACAACACGAAACGGGAAAGAAACTTAAAATGAGTAGTTGAGATTTAGTTGAGATTAACCCCTATCGGTTCGAAACCAGTGGTTTTTTACCAATTCAATTAAATCCAATCTTTTATTGGATTATAAATTTTATAATTCAATCCAATATGGTCGGATGTCAAGATCCATCCAATCTGATCTAATATACATTGGATTAGATTAAATTGAATGATCGGTTTGTATGAAAAAATAATCATCACAAAAAACTTTATAATCTTTCATTACATATAATACAAAATTCAATATGAATGCCGCTAAACAAACCCTAAAATTAACTGAGTACACTCTATTACCAAACTATTTATTGAATTACTAATGTACCCTAATATTAAATTACCAAAAAATATATATTAAATTATGAAACAAATGTAATTTTAATAAATAGACTCTAGTTTTAAATATAAAAAAAAAGGCCACCGAAAGAAACAAGTGGAGAACGAAATGGCGAAGCCATGAGGAAAAAATTCAAACAAACACTTATCAACCTCCATCGAAATATTAGAGATTTGTAGAAAAGATGTTGAAACAACTTCCTGGTCCCAGTAGAGACCCACACAAATTAAAGGGAAGAAAACCTAGGGATAGCTACAAAGTTAGTGCAGGAAACAAATGATGAACATTAGAAGACAGCTGGCTATATCAATCAAAGAGAAGATTTAAATAAAAGTGCAACACCACCAAAAAGACCAGCATATCATTAGACGTATCAACTTGGGAAGAAAGCCCCAACAAGTCACTGACGTATCAGAAATTTTTGACAGTGGTGTTGAAATGGCCAACATTATTCAACTTGATAGAATTAAGAATCAGGCGCGTTCAAATTTGGTTCCTACTTCAAGTGGAGAGTTACAAGAATTTACAAGAATTAAGCTTTGAATTGAAGGAGTTAACAAATTTATTCTCACAGCAGCTTACAAAATTATAGATTTTGATGCAAATCCAAAATCTAAAAAGAGGATACGAATTTATGTAAAAGTTTAGGATTATGGTGTACCAAGGGTATTTTTTGTAGTTAAATAAGGTGTACTTAGTTAATTTTACATTTTGTTTAAAATATTAGGGTGTACTTAGACCATAGGGTGTACTCAGTTAATTTTAGGGTTCGTTTAGCAGCACTCTTTAATATAATCAAAGATATGACATTAATATATTAATTTTAATATAAATTAATATAATAATATATTTAATATGTTAATGTTTTAATTTTTTTGAAAGTAAGATTAATATATCAATGAGAAACAAAATGAACGTGTAGATATTATCTACACAATATGAATGTATATTAATGTGTATATTGGATTGGTTCAATTTAGGTTGGATGTTCAATTTTTGTTCCGAACCGATCCAATTGGATTTCTATTTTTCTGATCCAATCAAATCTCGCCAATGTCGTCAAAACCAATAAAATTGAATTGGATTGGTCGGTTTTAGCGAATTGATTTGAATCTTGCACAGCACTAAGATCAACTATTATTTGTTCTCCTCCTGGGTTCACATGACAGGACTGCCATGGAAATATGGATGTGTATAACGTGAGCAAATTGGGTGGTAGAGATTGTGCAGTAGCAAAAACAATAGGAGGGCTTTGGTTTGTTATTTTTGTTTTTAGGTTTGTATTTTTATAAAAGGCCAATAATAATGATGAAAAATGTGGACAAAAGTGCATTTGTCACAACATGTATCATTCTAATTATAACGATAGTTATAAAACTAAATAGATGGGGTGGTCCAAATTGTGTGTTTTACAAAAGGTAATTTGATGTGCAAGGTTGAGTTTACCCAATAAAAGGGTAAAACAAGAGCAGTTGCTAGATACAGTTGAAAATTTTGTTATAGTAAATTTACCCAACCCAATATTATAGTAAATTGCTCGCGTTATACACATCCATATTTCCATGGCAGTCCTGTCATGTGAACCCAGGAGGAGAACAAATAATAGTTGATCTTAGTGCTGTGCAGCAGCAAAAACAATAGGGGGGCGTTGATGGACAGGTTCTGCTCCTTTGGAAAGGACATGTCAGATCAACTTTGAGTGACCTTTAACCAAAGATGTAAAGCCGTTCTCGTGAACGTGAAAGGAAGGGATACGATTGGTATGAAGAATTTCCCTCCACCAGGTTTTTTTTTCTTTCTTACAAGCACTATCGGGGTAGAGGAGAGGAGCATCACATTCAATTATAAGATCTCGAGTGCAAAAATAAATACTTCTTAGTCAATCAAGCTACAAATCTTTTATTTTCCTCCACTTGTTGAAATGAGAATAATTTTAGATTTTTGACCCACTGTGGATAAAACCCGAGATATATATATTTCCTAAATGGTGTATCGGTTGTTCTGTGGCCAGTAATGAAATGGGCCAAAAAGGTTGGGTTTTATGATTGAAAAAAGAACAAAAAGAGTTGGGTTTTAAGAGCATTGGACGTGAGAGGAGGAGATACAATCATACAGATACACAAGTCTGCAATATTTAGTTTATTATTGTTCGCTACAACTTACAACAAATAACACAAGACTCAGAAACTGAACTCAACATTGATACAAAGAAAGAAAATAGTAGAGGAGACACATATACAACAACATCATACAAAACACAACACTCACTGATTAAATATCCGAAATTTATTTCCTACTGTGATTTTTTTTTTTTGTTTTGGTTTTTTCAGTAATTGGCCTTAAGTGGAAATATAGTAGTAATTACGGGCACTTGAGGCGATTGCCATGGGTGGTCATATCAGTGTAGCACCTTCCACAGGCCTCCCGGTTGCCGGAGGTACCCGGAGGAACACACTTGCACCTCACGCAGCAGGTACCGCATGCCCTTGTGCACACGTTTGGCCTTGAGTGCAACCTGCACCTCGAGTTGCATAACTCATCACAATCTGCATTATTATTAATTATCAAATTAATACAAAACAAAACACATTTAATTAACGCACACCGCTGTGTTAACTTATGTTATTTATTAAACTCTAAATGAACTACATGCATGCATCATCAACAAGGGCAAGGGAATGAGAAAAGGGCATACTCAGGTAGGGTAAAAGCCTTCTGTTTGCTCCTTTCACCACCTAGAGTAATCGGTAAGAATTAATTAATTAAATATCCAGCACACAAAACAAACCCCCAAAAAAAAAGAAAAAAAGAAAAAAAGAAAAAAAAAGAAAAGAGAAAGGTCGTGGTGATTAGTCTAAACCTGGGTTTCATGGTCTTGTATATTCGAATCAGATGAAACCTGTATGTATGGAAAAACATGTAAATATTTTGGTGAAGGCATGATCTCCAGAGGAAAAGAGTGAGTAATAAAGGGAAGGGAGTGGAACTTTTAAGGCTTTTATTCTTACCTGCGTCGCCATGCAGAAGAGCAAAACCGCCATAACAAGAAGCAAGCGTAAAGCCATTTAATTTAAACACAAGCAGAAGCAGTGTTGTATATATCCGAAACTGAAAGGCAAAGCTCTTGATATATATATATATATAGCATAGCAGTTGCCTCTTAATAATATAGTTACCTTATTGCCCATGTATCTTCTCCCATATTGCGCATGTCTTTGTCTTCTACTCTTCTGCGTTTAATTAGATGATGAACACAACAGTGTCGTTTTATTTTGTGATTTTGTTTTCAACCAAGTACGACGCCATCGGGGTCTGAAACCATGACAGACCCCATTTTGGCATTAGCTGACTATGTTTTATAATACAAACATATGATATCTTACAAGAAGTAGATATGCTCTTCTCTCTCTCTCTCTCTCTCTCTCTCTCTCTCTCTCTCTCTCTCTCTCTCCTTTTTGGATGTAAACCAGTAACAGCATGCATGCATAACATAACTACTTAGGATAAGATAAGATCATAAAAAAGGAATTTGAAATAAAAATGGTGATGGGCAGCAGGATGCAGGAGGCAGGCTGCCAAGCTGGCTGGATGTATGGATTGGAAGTATGCATGTACACAGGAGACAGCTCAGCTCTAGTTGTATTGTATGCATAATGCATGCATGTATCATATAAGAGAACGTCATAATCCATATTTTGTTACAGGATGGGTTTTGAATCAATCTTTTGTTACAAGACGGATTTTGAATCAATAATGTCTAACACGTCTGAATTATTGTGTCATTTTTTTCCTTTTAAACAAAGTGATATAGTGATGGAACTCGAGTGCAAAGAGTTGACGCACTGCTTTTGCCAACTGGACTAACCACGAGTGCAGAACAAAAATAAAAAAGTTGGCCTCGGCACAGAAATTGAAACGGTGGGTGTGGCCAGCACTTAAATTTCCAAGAGGACCAGCTAGCTCACTAGACGATGAGGCGGTGGAGCGGTGACACAAAAGTCCATGGTCCCAGCCACGACATGAATGTTGTTTCCAAAGTGAGACGCACACGCTACACCGCTTAACAGTTCAATAAAATCATCCATCCAAGGCTATATGGCATTGCATTGCATCGGCACCCTCAAAACTCACTTCTCTAATTTATAAAGGCACCACCACTCATCTTTTCTTGGTTGGTCTTGGTACTAAAGACTAATAATAAATCATTACAAAAACTTCTCTGAATTTATCAGTACATTGAAAGATACAAAGCTTTGTAGACTTATATTTCAACTCTCTAGTGAATAACACCACCCCCAACCCCCAACCATGAAATGAAAAAGAAAAGCCTTAAGAACAGTACCTATCTATCACTGAAGAGCTAACTATGATTTCTCAATGTCAAAATTTCCAATTTGTTCCTCAGTAAGTGGAAGTCGATAAGAACTCAAAATTTTCAACCAGAAGTTTGGATATTGGAGTTCTTACCCATGCTTCCTGGGAAAAAGAATAAACCAAAAGATGTTGATTTGTTTCCCACATACCACCCACATTTCTAGTCTAATAAGTAAGCCTTCTAGAAAAAAATGTTGATTTCTTTTTCACTCATCTCATATACATGGTCTCTTGCATCTGTCAAAGCACTCTGCATCATGCAAAAGTTCATTAAGCCACATGTGAAAACAAGCAGCACAAAATAAAATGCCAAAATAGTGAAAGAGAGAAAAAAAAAACCCTTAAGAGGATGAGAAGGTTACCTGCCCAAATTTGGTGAGGAAATTACTCGCAAGGTTCAGAGATGTGACTGTCACATCTTCATTGGCCTTCAGTGCTTGAGCAATTGCAAACGCCCCGTCATCCTGAATACAAAACCATTTTCAAATTGTGCAAAATACTGCTAAAATGTGAAAAAAAGCATACCGAAAACACAAAGTCAATACATACCCTGATTTCATTGAACCCTAAGTCTAATGAACTTAAAGCTTCATTAACCACTTTTAAGCTACGAGCCAGGCAGGATGCACCCTGCATTTTCCAATGCATAAAAAGGAAAATAACATTAGATTGGAGAGATCAAAACGACCCAAATGGAGTATAAAGACATTGCTTATCTACAGGAACTAACTTCATTTCGAAGTCCATTTGCCCGCAAGTCCAGAACGCGTATTGTAGTATTATATTTTAACATATCCGCAATGAACTCTGCACCCTTTGCACCAATCTGCAAAAGATTTTTATATTACATTGTTACAAGATCCTCTCAAATGGATACAGAAAACCCAGATCAAAGATCTAGAAATAGATAAGCATGTGTGAAAAACTATAGATTACCTGGCACCAGCCAAGCTTAAGGGTTTCTATGTTTCCGTGAAACTTGAGAACTTCGGATAAAGCCTTCACCCCATCAGGTCCCATGGGATTATAACCAAGCTCCAACTGAGAGAACAGAGAAGTTTCTGCCATTACATTCATGAATAGAAATGAAAAAAGAAAAAAAAGGAAAAGGGTACAGATTAGAGACTTACAAATGTAATGACAGAATTATCTTTCAATGCTTCAGCTATGGCAGTGACTCCCTTGGCATGGATGTTATTTCCTCCCTTTGAGAGCGACCCAATGTTTTTTAAATTAGTATGTTCAGGACCTCTCTTTTTTCGTTTTTAAATAAAATAGAATAAAACATGTACATAAAAAGTTATGCTAACAAAGAAGCATGCTCCTCTCACCAGGTCTATGGTTGTTATTGTCCGGTTTTGCTTCAAAGCATCTGCAATGTTTTCAGCTCCCTAAACATGAACAGGATTTACACATCAGCAAGGATGACCTAAGTTTTAGCACAAACAATGAACTAAGTTCCAAAATAAGTAAGTAGATCAAAATTAGTTTTCAATTCTCTTTTATGTCTTAAGATTGTCAAATGCCAGAAACATCTAAACAGTGATAGCTGTCGCAGTAGCAGTAGTTCAAAGCAAGCTGACAACCTTGAAACGACACTTAATGGAGGACTTGATCCATCAATCTAATTTCATATACAAAAATCCTAAACATTCTATGTTAAGTGATTTTAACCAATGAACAGGGAACCAAATAAAAGTACGAGTTCGCATAAGAGTGCGGCAGAAATGGTTAACAACTTGAAAATACTATACCTCATCACCTATATCATTCATGTAAACGTTCAACCATAACAAGCTCTTGGTCTTTTTGACATATCCACCAACATGAAAGGAGCCTTTTGCACTAAAAGAATTGTTGCCAATATCTAGAAGTGTAAGTTTACCTGAGCAAATATGCATATCAGATCAATAGCTGAAAAAATAAAATAAAATAGCTCACTAACGTTGGCAATTGATATGGTGAAATGCAAACCTTTATGTAATGATAAACCTGACATCAAAGCAGCCACTCCTTCATCTCCGATAGAATTTCCATGCAAATGAAGTTCCTGCATATAAAACATAGCTATTAACCTCAGATCCTTTACAATGAAGAACTTAATCCATTCTGTTGAGAGCTCATATATTTATATGCAGCAATATTGTGACATATCAAAGAAGAACAATGATCACCATTTCTTGGCAACACTAAATAGGGTTTTGTCAATCTCTAAAAGTGCTGATGAAGAGCAGATTTTGTGAATCCATTGTGACTGAATGTCTTTTTAAGGCTTCTTATTACATAGTCAGTTCAGCTATCTAACTACTTGTATTTTCCAGTTAACAGAGGATGTAAAATACCTTCCAAATTTATACAAAATTCTGAGGGATCATCAACATAGAGTGGTAAATTAATTTGTCTCAATGCAAAACAGAAAAAGAGTGGAACTGACGAAACATGTACCCTTAAAGACTTGTTCCCCTCAAGTCCTTTCGCTAAAGCATTGGCCCCCAGGGCACCACCATAATTGCCACTATAAAAAATAATAAATTGACATCAGAATTTCTAAAAAGAATAAAAGTTAAGTACCGCTACAATAGAATTTTTAACTTAGTGTGCTCAAGAATAGCCATAGACAAGCAATACAAACAAACCAACGGTACATATAAACAAGAAATTGTATTATATAAGAAAAAAGAGGAGGGTGCACTAACTTCAGATGTATATTCCGTATTGTGTTGTTCTCAACAAGAGCTCCAGCAAGACTTGTAAATCCCTACCTCCATTTTGCAAAGAACAAATCATAAATAGAACCAGTTATTCAACTGTGATTGAAGTCATTAAAACCTACAATCTTAGAATATCTGGAGGCAACTACTTACAGAGTAGTCGATCATATTGTTGTTAAGTTCGAGAGCACGCAAGCTTGAATTATTCTTCAACATTTCTGCAATAGCCTTTGCACCCTGCACAGTGAAGCCGTCAGCTTGTTAGGCATATCATTCATGGACAATCCTTTCCTCTTGCAGATTTTGAAGGCACGTGTCTGTACTCATCAGGGCACCAGCTTTGATAAAAAGAAGTAAGCTAACCTCATCCCCTAAGTCAGTACTGTTGAGCTGGAGCTTTTGAATACCATTATTATTCACCAATATATCACATAGGCACTGTGAAGAAGAGTACATCACACAACATTAAGCTCTCAGATTCAAGAATAAGCAATAATATACACATGCAACTGAGCTACAAACTTTGTCTTTGCACTCCCATGGTTGAAAAATGTTATTTTGCACAGGGAGCAGGGAGCATTTGATGTTCAAAAGAAAAAATTTCTGACACCTCAATCTTGCAAGCAAACTAACAAGACAACTTTATCATAAACAGGTGGAATTTGGACTGACCTTAACGCCTTCATCTCCAATGGGGTTTCCAGAAAGATTAAGAGTCTTTAACATAATGTTAGATTGAAGAACACCGTCAAAGGCTTTCATTCCAGTTCCAGTTATTCCATTTGCAGCAAGACTCACTTCTTCAGCAGTCTGAAACACAATAAAAGCACACAATAATTGTCCAAAGTCACAATATTTGATAATTAATAAGATGAATTTTTTATTATATATATAATAAAAACAGATAGTGGAAATATTTGACTAAAGAACTCAAACCTGATTGTAACCTAAACTCTCGGAAAGAAAAAATAATCCTTCATCTCCAAAATTACGCCCTGTCAAAATAAAGTGTTGCCAAAATATACATGAGTTTTTACATTTTGTTTGGAAGTACAGTACAATCATTACATTGATTGAACAATAAACCCAAGTTTGTATTCAAAAGAAAGAAAGAAAGATACAATCAAGTGAGAAAGTTAACAAACAATAACAAACCTCTTATGAAAACATATAACTTGAAATATGAATTGTTACAGAAATTAACACGAATGAAATTGGCATCTAAATAAAATCGATACGAATAATGGAAAATAAGAACGTAAAGTAGAATATAAATTTTAGCCAGTGTTTTTCCTAAAAGTCCGTAAAAATAGAGAAGCTGCATGCACGAGCACTAAAGCATCTAGAACTACCTGACAAGTCGACACTTCTGAATGACCTAAGTTCCTTGGCGAAGTCATTGAGCTTCAGCTTGGATTCTCTTTCAATCTTTGCACCAAAACCTGTAAGCAAATTTGAACCGGCGGCAAAAGACCACTTCATTCCTTCGGCAGGCGTTTTGTTTTCAACAGATGAAGTCCTCTGCCGCTTTGGAACAAGGATTTTCTCCACCAATTTCCACAAAACTGTCAGCTGAAGACATAAATTAGTGCACCAATTTGGGAGGCACGGTAAATATAAAGATGAAATTATAATGCCGGAACAAAAAAATGACTTTGATTATCTCAAGCGCAATAAAGGGTATTTATCGACAGGTAGGGGGAGTGTCATCCTCATCTACATTCGGCATTTATATATGGACCAGATTAAGACAGAAACAGAGAAAGAACAATGCTTTTTGCCAGTTGAAATTTGCTAATAATCAATTATAAAGGCTTCTACTTTCTGATTTCTAACCCACATTTCAACCAAGTTAGAGTTTTTCAAGAAGAAACACACACACACCTAGAACCTCCCTCAGCCGCAGAAGTCGCTCTTACCACCAAGCATCTCCTCCTTCGCGGAAGGATAGGAGGTAAAAACACACCCTGCGTACGATAGCCTAGCCAAGCACTCCCCAAACCTCGGGATTGGCATTGAGATTGCAGCCTCTGCTTGTTCGTGAGGGGCCGCAGCAGAATCTGAGAACCCAACAGGAATTTCATTATTCAAGTAAAAGAGGATAACAGAGAGAGAGAGAGGGAGAGAAAGAGTACCTTGGGATGAGAGCAGAGAGAGATGGCGGAAGCGGAGCCCATAGGGTGAGTGAGATAGAAGTTAGAAGGGCATAGAGAGGGTTGTTCTTGGCGACGTATGTACGGATATGGCTATGGAGGTTTGTGTTGCAGAGTTGATAGTATTCTGCAGCGGCGGGGTCTCTGAGATTGTTATCGAACAAACCAGCAGCAGGCGATCAGTCTATCAAGTATCAACTACCAAGACACTGTCCAAAATTTGCTTCCCCTGTTCAGTCACAGCTCTCTTGGGCCTTGCTATTATTGGATACATACATTGTAGGGCTTATCTGAATTTTATTGGACTGTTTGCCTTTGAGGCCCAAAACCAACAGTCTCCAATTGGGCCTTGCTAATTTCTCTCATTTATGTTATTTTCCAAACAATGTATAGATGACACGTGTCAAATGATACTACAATGAGGGGATCTTTAATATTCACCGATCAATGAAAATATTTCCTTTTTAAAAAAAAAATTATTTATTTTTATAGAGACGATTAATGAAAATAATTAAGTTCAATAATTCCTTCATATTATTGGACAGCCAACTAGATTGAAATTCTCAACACACCTCCTCAACGTAGCCCTAGTGTTATAGAAGCTCCACGTGGTGTCAACGTGAACCAAAACATTAATGCCAATTTGGGAGTGTTTATGTAAAGAAGCCTCTTAAAATGCGACACTAAACTCTCTAAACTATTATATGTGTGTTTAACTACTACAAGAAAACATGCTTTAGTTGACACTTCATTAGTGACGTTTTTGTCAAAACCATCAACTTTGTTACTATGCTTTGACGCTTTTTAAAAAGCATCAACTATACATCATGTTATGGTGACATTTATAAGAAAACGTCAATTCGCATTATTTTTTTTATTTTTTATGAGGTCAATTCGCATTATATATACTTGACATTTATAAGGAAAACATCAATTTACACTATCTATACTTGACGTTTATTTGTAACCATCAACTATGGAGGCTAGAGCTGTGCGCGACATCTCTCTATTTTGATCCAAATATTTTTAAGTGTCGCTCCTTTTCATTCTCTCTTCAGAAACACTCATATCATTCTTTCATTTCGTGCATTTCAAATTCAAACCTAAATATCAGAATCCCTAACTTCTTCCACTATTTCTTCAATTCCCAAATTAAAGACACAAAGCAGAGGATCTAACACACAAATTTAAGGGGCTTCTTGCTCTCAGATGGCAACAATTAGCTTTTTTCTTGTCTCAATCTCATACAACTTTATGGGTAAGCCTTCATTCCTCAGATATGTCTCAATCTCTAGATATTTAGGAAGATTGAACTAGAGGGTCTTGATAATAGCGAAAATCTGGGACTTTTAACACCCCCTTTTACCTTGTAGAACTGGGTTCTTTATTGTCTAGAAACTTCAAGCCAGGTATTCTCATAATTGCTTGTTATTTTTGTTGTGGGTCTTGGTTGTATGAAATGCTTCGTTCTATTTTAGGTTTGCTTTTCCTTTCCTTTTAATGGGAGCAGTGGCTGATTTCCCTCTTTTTCTTATGCAATAGACCACATCAAACTATTTTTCCCTTTGTTTTTTGTTTGTTCCATCTTAGCCCACCACAAAACTGGATCTCCTTTTTTGTTTCTATTTCTTTAAATTTTTTCCTTTTCACTGGAAACTGACTCCTCTTTTATTTTTGTGCGGTCAAAGTATCTCTTGTTTCCATTTGTTTTTTTTGAAAATTTGTGGTAGGAACATGGGTGGAATGTGATCAGTGGTTGTTGAAAACAAAAAGCCTTGCGCCTTTGGTTTATGAAAATTGGATCCACTAAGGTTTTGGCATTTGGAGAGACACACAGACATTAGTGGTTGTTATGATTTGTATACCTGTATAGTTGAGTGCTTAAACATCATTGTCCCATCTTCCATACTTAGATTTGTCTATTGACTTTCTTGTGATTGAGGTCTGAAACCCTTATGGTTTTTATATTACTTTGCTTATATTGTCATGAGAATCCTCTGTTCCATTGCATGTGTGTTTTTGCTATGTTATTTGTAGTCAAATTATTTCTGAGCCTTGTGTTATATATTAATAATGCAGGAGATGAAAAATAATTAGGGACTGAGATTGTACCATTCTTTGTTTCTTCTTCTTATTTGAGTTTTTATGTGTTTGGGGTCAGACAACTTTGTTCAGGCATGTTATAATGTTATTGTTTTTTAATTTATGATATGACATGTTACAACTTTTACCACTTAGGATTTGAGTTTTTTTTAATTTACAATTTGATATGAGATTTCAGTCTCTAGCTGAGATTTTTGCGGATTTTTCAGTTTGTCAATTTCTATTTAGAGAAAGCATACAATACTCGTGGACTAGTTATTCTCGGGTGTAGCTTGTGTATGGCTGAGGATTTTATACTAATAAATGAAGATTTTTATTACTCTGATTTTTTCACAAGTTTTAGATGATGAGGATTATGAAGTTTGAGCTAGCCAAACAACAAGTGCGACTCGCTATCAATCTTAAACCTTCAGCAAACCAAAAAGTGGGTATACATTGTTTTCAATGCTTTCAAGCTTGTTCAAGTGCTTTGAATTTTGGATTGTCATATATGTTTTAATGAGTTAATTTCCTTGCTTTCCATTAAAACAATACTTTTTCCTTGTGTAGATGAATAACTTTTCAATGATCCATATTGTAACGGATATGTTTTTATGACACTAAGCATGTAACTACTTAAAATATCATGTATTTGTTACCACGATCTAAACTGACTCAAAGAAACCAAATATTCTGCCACTAACCCTTTAATGAGGCATTTGTGCTCATCTTCCCTTTTCTTCTTTTGAAATGTAAAAGAAAATGATGGGTAATTTTTTAAAATTAATTATGCATCATCATTTGCAACAGGAGTCAAACTACAAATTTTGGTACTCTTATACACCCAGGAGTTAAAGTTGTTAATTTCTTGTTATTCTTGTCTTGTTTCTATGTCGGGTACAATGTTCTCATGCTATGATTGATTTGCACATTTACTTTAAAACTATTTTTCTTGCTTCATTTGAGCATGCAGATGCTAGTATGACTTGTTCTGTCAAGAGACTGTTATTTTCTTCCCACAAATCTAATGATCTCTATGCAGATTTAACTCTCTGTTTTTTGTTGGGTAAGCGTATGAATATTTATTTGTATTTTAAATTATGTTTTAGTCAATTCATTTTGTCTTTATCCAAGAGAATTCCCAATTAATCTGTTAGTTTCTTTAGTTTCCTTTTAGTCTCTGAAATTTTTGGCTAACCTTGTGCTTTCTGTTTTTGGTGTACATCAAGTGCAAGGCAAATAAAAGCAACTAACTGACAATTGGATGTTTACTTGGTGTTGTACTGCAGAAAGAGTGGTGAGCTCCCCATTTTTCCTTATTTTGTATTTTATTTATAAAAGAAAAATTATTGAAATGGTTGTTTTGGTTAATTTAATCATAGGGCAATTGAAATCAGCAGCCCCATTTGAACTTCTGCAGCCATATATGAAGAGGATGCAATTTTCATGTGATATATGTTGATCAAGGTAATATGGGTTGTCTTCTTTCTTATTGTGTACAACATGTTTGAAGCAAGGGACTACTAATTGAAAATAGGTTGTTCATCAAATTCATTTAGTCAATTGATTTTGCCTTGATAACTCTTTGATCCATAAAGTCATATGTTCTTAGATTGGTATGATTTGGGTGGCTCCAACCGTGAAGGAAGTGTTAGGCTGGTAATGGGCTTACTTGGAAGTGTTATGAGGAAAGTAAAGCTTCTAAGGGATGAAGTCCTTATAATTGAGATTTGAGACTATATTACTAGATAACTTGTTTATTTTTAGCATATTTAATTTGAATTTTAATTCATATAGTAATTGTAATAGTATTTACTATATAACTTGAATGTTGTAACATTCATTTCATATTATTACAGTAAGTGTACAATTTCCAGCCTTTTTGGTCAAGAAGCTTATTTAATTTTTATTTATTTATTATTAGTCTTTTGTTTCTTGATGGCTAAACTATGTCAAGAAAAGAGAGATTAGTTGATGGTTAAAAGCTGTCAAGGGGAACGATTACTTGATGGTTCAAAGGTGTCAATAAATTGGGTACCCCTTTCCTAACAGTGACATCCTTGACATTTTATGAGCCGTCAAGTATTATGTTTCCTGACACTTTTTAGCCGTCACTAAAGGGTGTTTTTCTTGTAGTAGTTTTTATTGTATCCTGTGTTTAAAAAGTAAATTTACACAAGTCAGCGCGAAGATCTACACAATTCAGTTAAGAGTAGCTGAATGGCTTACCTGCAAACAAAGTGTGTTTGTACAATATCTGGCCAAGCACTCCCCAAACACTCCCAAGCCAAAGGGAAAGGAGTCCCACATCGACAAAACACAAGAGGAGGGGACTCTCCCTTCTTTATAAAAGGAGACCTCTCCCCTTCAAGAAGGAGGGAGTTAGGGTAGGCTACTTGGGCCTCATGGGCTTACCCATGAGCCCATTTACAAGCCCACGGATTATTGGCCTTCAGCCAGATCCTCAGCCTTCGGCCTTCGGCGCCATCAGCCTTCAGACTTCAGCCATCAGCCTTCGGTACTCTTCCTCTTCTCCTTGGGTCAAATCCTATGTGCATTGTATACAACATTATCGTAATGAGAACATACTTCTCCGTGGACGTAGCCCATTATTCGAGTGAACCACGTACATTTGTCTTCTGTATGCATGTCCATTTATCTACCGAATGCTCTTACATATTGAGGGTCCTCACCTTCAACATCCATCTCATCTTTAAGTTGGCCTAATTACTACCCGTCTAGTTTTAGCGCTAACAAGAGTGAAACATTAACTCTAGAAAGTATAAGACTCTTTAATTCGACAAGGGGGTAGCATAATATTTAGCCTTTGGGATGGTTCAGTATTGTTATAATGCAGACACATACGACCATGATGCCTTCTCGGTGGAACGATTTCGTGGGTCACTGGTTGAGTTTATGGTTTGGGAAACTGAAAAACTCCATGCACAGCTAATCTAAAGGAGATTAAAAAGATCTAAACTACTACAATCCTATAGTTAATGAATGCTAAGCAGCAAGCTACACCTGAAGAAGGTATTTTTCATTGATGTTATTGCTGAGTGTGGTCTTTTTCTGATATGCAACTAGGTTCTGCATGGAATATGTATTTTAGAGACCTTCCCACCCTGATTAGTCAAAGCTGGAGATGATGGTAATTGTGGATCAGTTGCGGTTTGTGACACACTTTGTTAGCGCTAAAACTAGACGGGTAGTAATTAGGCCAACTTAAAGATGAGGTGGATATTGAAGGTGAGGACCCTCAGTATGTAAGAGCATTCGGTAGATAAATGGACATGCATACAGAAGACAAATGTACGTGGTTCACCCGAATAATGGGCTACGTCCACGGAGAAGTATGTTCTCATTACGATAATGTTGTATACAATGCACATAGGATTTGACCCAAGGAGAAGAGGAAGAGTACCGAAGGCTGATGGCTGAAGTCTGAAGGCTGATGGCGCCGAAGGCCGAAGGCTGAGGATCTGGCTGAAGGCCAATAATCCGTGGGCTTGTAAATGGGCTCATGGGTAAGCCCATGAGGCCCAAGTAGCCTGCCCTAACTCCCTCCTTCTTGAAAGGGAGAGGTCTCCTTTTATAAAGAAGGGAGAGTCCCCTCCTCTTGTGTTTTGTCGATGTGGGACTCCCTTCCCTTTGGCTTGGGAGTGTTTGGGGAGTGCTTGGCCAGATATTGTACAAACAACTCTCATATCCATCCTCTTCTTCCTTGAATATCTATATGAAATAGAATATGTAATATCAGAAGCCTACCAAAAATGGCCAGTCAAATGATACAACATAACCCTCCTCATACCTAGTCATTGTTCTGTACATATGAACTAGCTATGATTTATTAAGTATGCCATTGCAACAGCAATGAGTGGCCATGGATAAATTTCTAGTTGCCTGGATAAACATAAGATGAGTTTGTAACATATGCAGCATTTGGCTGGAAGATCCAAGTTATTTTATTTGTAACAGTAGCTCGATTTTCTTACATCTCAAGAATATTGTAATCCTTTTTTTTAATGCGAAAAAGAAGAACGAACAAAGGCGAGACCCTCCAGGGCACGCAGGCACAAAAAGGTCTAGATAAAAGTGAAACAACCAAGAGAGGAAGATAGTCTTCCCATAGCTTTGAAGGCGAGAGGGAATGTCCAAGCGAAGCTAAGGCATCAACACTGGCTTCGCATCAACAACTAGTTGCAAGGGGCATAATGTCTTGGACAAGTCGAACGATGCACCAAGGGATGGAGCAGCGTTGCAGGACTGAGTCAATGACAAGCTTAGAATACCCTTCAACCAAAATCTTCCACCAACCCATAGAAATAGCATAAGCTAACCCATCTCTAAGAGATAAACATTCCACAAATGTAACAGAGACATCACCAATCTTCTTAGCTCCAGCCAAAGTAACATACTAACATACACATCATGGGTTGAGATTAATTAGCCTCCCAGTAGTCCATCTGGATAGACCCAGCCACATTGAAAACTTTGCAGTTCAAAAGGGTGAAAGAAAACACTGGCTTTCAAGTCTTTCGCATACTAATAAGTTATCGCATCACTAAATCTGTTTGTACCATATCTGACCCTCCACTCATTCAGTGACACGTGGATTGATGAAACTCCCCAAGCGCCCAAGGCTCCGAACAATTGGTACCCCCTACCGATTCTGCAAAATCAACCTCGAAGGGCCCGCCCGAAATATCTAAAGACTCGTGTCAACCTCGTAGGGCCCTCCCACGAGTCCCACATCGAAATTAAGTACTAAGAGCATACCAAATGCTCTCTATAAAAAGGCATCTTCACTACAATAGAAGGGTAAGACTTTTCAGCTTGACTTTTATGCTAAATACATTGTCAGTAGCAAAAGCTCTTAGAAACAAACTTACTTGGGCATCGGAGGGTCTTAGGCTGGTTCCACACCGGTTCCATAGACCTCACAAGCCTCGACTTCCTTCTATTCAGGATCAGCATCCATGGACAGGAAGAATCTGCGTCTAACACTCAATCGATCTCTAGATCGTTCACATCACTAGTAAGTTGCACTTATCTCTATCTGTTCAGTTTTAGTGCCAACAGATTGGCGCCGTCTGTGGGAAGCGCTTATCAATCAACCCATATCTCAAAACTCTGAGACCAAAAAATGAATCCACCTTCATCCCTCCCTGCCGATGGCCTCATCCTCGGCATCGGCTGCGAGCCAAGCCCTGCTCCCCTGCTTCACACACCGCGGACAGAGACGCCTGTTCGGCCAAATACCTTGGAAGCCCGCGTGGAAACTCTACAACGGGAAATGACAAGAATGCAGGAGCACAACAATATCCTCGCCTCTAAACTTGATGACACCCAGAGGCAACTGCATGATCAGTAAACGCACTCGACCCAGCTACAGGACGGTCTGGATCGGAACATGCAGCTTCGGCAAGAGAATTCATTTAAAAGAGTGCAGAAGCCTAGCACTCAAGATAGGCGGAAGCAGCAAGCCGTCGGCAAGCCATCTGCCACCCGAAAGCTGTTCGTACCCTCCCCAAGGGAGCGTCGCTCAGAATACCAAGTTTACTCCGATTGCCGCTATAGGATCAACGATCGGCGTAAAGAGCGGCAACCTTCGCCCATTCCGATCCAAGCCAAACTTAAATGATCGACGTCTGGAAGCACCCGGACCAAAATCCCCCATATACCGAAGGTACGATGCAATCGGCCTGGAGGAAACGGATGAATCAGATTACGTTCCAACATCACCAGGAACTACAATCTCCCACCGATCGGCAGGACCTTCAAAAGATCACGATAGCCTTGTTGTGTAGATACAGCTTCACCAAAATGGATTCAGTTGCATCCTCAACTTGTGATACTCGCAAGTGCACGAACCGTTACGATCTCCCCTCCACCGATCCCACCATCAGTCTTCTCCTCTAGAAGATGAACCGCATTGAGGAAGAACAGAATCAAGCCCGGACACCAACGTGGGGAAATGTACAACCGAGACCATTCACCAGTCGCATCCGAACGTTCATACACGAAAAAGAGGTCCAAGCACTCCGAATATCGTTCTACTCAGGGGTGGAAGACCTCGTAACTCACATCCACACTTTTCAATCGGCCTTGGGTTGCAAAGGGCTCATCGATGAAGGCCAATGCTTACTATTCCCCTCCACACTGGCCGGAGCCGCTTTGAATTGGTTCTACCGATTGGAGCCAGGTACGGTTGATTCTTTCGATCAGTTGAAACAAACTTTCCTCAACCATTTTATGATTCAAACTGATCGCCTGTATTCTGCCGATGACCTCTATACCGTTCGGTAACAAGACGATGAGCTCTTAAGAGAATATGTAGCTAGGTTCAGCCATGAATATTCCCGATGCCCTGAAACTGATGATAGGGCGGCCTTCGGCGCCTTCAAAAGTGGCCTTCGGTCATCTCAGTTTCGCTATCTAGTTCACAGCAGCAACTGGACCACCTATGCCGAGCTGATAAAACAGGCGGCTATCTACGCCAAGGCCGAACATTTCAACTCCAGAGGAACAGCTTCGGCACCGCCAAGCAAACCAGCACCAACCGATCAGCCTGCAACACATCAAAAGTTTAGTACATGCCGAACCCACAAACACTTGAAAACAAAAACTTCTACAAACTTACCGCAGCCTGAAGTCGGAAGGTCCGACCGGTCTGTTCACGCACCGTCTTCATCGACAGCTGCTCTATCTTGGAAAGCTCCATTTGGGCGCCATCGATCATTGAGTTGATGAACGGCACCGCGTTCCAAGGGCATGCTATGTTTACCGGCCCCTCCTCCCCCTCTCCGTCATCGGGGATCAGTACGGAGGTCCCCTCATTCGGCCCCCTAGGCCTTTTCGGCAACGGCGTCACATCGAGGGGACCTTTGATTTGCCTTTTCCCCGTCACCTGGAGGTAGACCTCCAGAACGGCCTCGGCTTCAGCCACCCTATTCTCCCGGTGACGATCGGCCATCGTCGTCTCGTTTGCCGAAGTCCCTCCGGACGCCCCTGCAGCCTTCTTCTTCTTCGGTCGAGGGGACTCACCCTTCTTCTACTTCGGCGCCCCATGGCCCTCCAGACGCCGTCTCGTCGCCTCGCTCATGGGCCTCCCTCCTGTCACTGCATACGCACACAAGTTAGATACGAAACGGCAGTCAGACAAACAAAATGAAAGCTGCCGAACGACATCACTTACTTTGTCTTTTTTCTTCTTCCTCTTCCTCCTTCACTCTTCGGTCGTGTTCCGCCTTGCCGATCAAGCCCGCCTTGTACAGATTCCGGAAGGCCAGCAGAGTCTTAAAAAAATGATCTTCTTCAGTGATTTTCACTTGGACACGCTCGATCGCTTCCACTTCTCTGATCGGCGCAGCAGGCCGTTTCAAAGACACTGAAACAGATCCGCCAAAGGTCCAAAAAAAAAAATAAAAAAATCATGCCGAATGGCTGGTTTTAACCTACTGACTGTTTGAAAAGTCGTAGGGATCGCCCTCTCCACGATCACCCCTGGCGCCGATTCCCAAGCACCAGACACAATCACTCGACGCTTGCACCAGGTCTTTTGGGAGCTCGGCACCCCTACTACAAAATGTCCACGCTGCCCTACCGAAAGACAGTTGGATTGAACCCACTCCATTGATCGGCACTCTTCACCCTCGTCACGCTATACAGTTGGGCGAACTGCAGATAGCTCGGCTCTCCCTCATCAGCTATGCCGAACGCAGCGATCGTCCTGAGCAATGTATTCCAAAAGTTCGGATTATATTGCTCCGGTGCATATCCAAGCGCTGCCAGGATCTTCTGCACCGAATGCCTCAACGGCAGGCGAAGCCCATGTTTGAAGGCGTCAGTGAAAAAGACAACTCCTTTGTCATTATCACTCAACGACTCTAATGGCCCAGGAATTCGCATCACTACCGAATCCGGGATATGATACTCGACCCGAATCTTGGCCAGCTCAGCCTCGGTAAGCACATTCCGCTCTAGGTGATCTACTCCAAACACCAAATCCTTCGGCTTCGCCATCGGGATCCGTTGCCTTCCCGCAACAACGCTCAGCACTCCCTCCCCCGGGGCGGCCACTGAGACCTCAGCCTCGGTCCCACCCACTCCACGACCAGAGGTCGATGGTTGACCACTACCCACCTCAATCACCTCAACACTCGAAGTGCTCCCAGATTCGGCACTCTCACGCCCCTCGGTGGTGCTCCTTGAGGACGATTCGTCCTCAAACGCTCCCGGACTACGACTACGCTCGGATTCAGTATCTGACATCTACAAACACAAATGAAGGAAAACGAAGGGCCATGCTAGAATCAAAGTCCTATTCTACCTTCTAAACACTTATGTTCATGCCTGTTCATGCTTGTTCATGCTTTGTTCATACAAAAATTCAACGAATTCAACACTTTGATTCACTAAAAATAAAAAACACAGTAACATACCTTGTTTCCACGGTGGTTCATAGTCGCCGGAAATCGTCTCCGCCTTGTTAAAATTCACCGAAAATTGCCTACAACGCCTTTGCACAGTCACCGGAAATCGCCTCTCACAAGCTCTAATTGCTCTAAAAAAATTCCAAGTACTTCAACTATCGTCCCTTCTTTACATTTATAGGACGAACCTGGCATCGGGATACGAAATGACGCGACTCTTCGCAGCCCTGCTGCCACGTGTCACGCATGCATGGGGGAGTCAAACCATCGTCACTCGAAACGTCTCCAATTCCCAGAAATGCTTCAACTCCACTGGCGAACGGCAGGCGCACATTGATGAGTTTTACACTCACCTCTCGTGCCGAACGGTAGGCGCACATTGATGAGTTTTCACTCACCTCTCGTGCCGAACGGTAGGCGCTCATCAATCACCTCTCGTGCCGAACGGTAGGTGCACATTGATGAGTTTTACACTCACCTCTTGTGCCGAACAGTACGGTAGGCGCACATTGATAAGTTTTCACTCACCTCTCGTGCCGAACGACAGGCTTCCCAGAACCAGGCCTAACCTGGCCTCTCGGATCAATTGGCATCTCTCGCCGTCTCTTTTCCAAGCTCGCTCACTTGGGCACTTGGGGGACTACATGACCACCATCGGCAAGAACGAGACCATCGTGTCCGGATCAGAATGCGGGAGACAGTGTTTGTACCATATCTGACCCTCCACTCATTCAGTGACACGTGGATTGATGAAACTCCCCAAGCGCCCAAGGCTTCGAACAATCGGTACACCCTACCGATTCTGCAGAATCAACCTCGAAGGGCCCACCCGAAATATCTAAAGACTCGTGTCAACCTCGTAGGGCCCTCCCATGAGTCCCACATCGAAATTATGTACTAAGAGCATACCAAATGCCCTCTATAAAAAGGCCCATTCACTACAATAGAAGGGTAAGACTTTTCAGCTTGACTTTTATGCTAAATACATTGTCAGTAGCAAAAGCTCTTAGAAACAAACTTACTTGGGCATCGGAGGGTCTTAGGCTGGTTCCACACCAGTTCCATACACCTCATAAGCCTCGACTTCCTTCTATTCAGGATTAGCATCCAAGGACAGGAAGAATCTGCATCTAACACTCAATCGATCTCTAGATCGTCCACATCACTAGTAAGTTGCACTCATCTCTATCTGTTCAGTTTTAGTGCCAACAAAATCCATACATGATTTGATGAAAAGTAAATCAATATATCAATACATCACATAAATTGGCTTAACAAAATAAATAGAAATATAAAATAAAAATATGTGAAGAAACAGAGATTTTAAATAGTTATAATCAACTTGCGAGCAACATTTGATACCTATTCATCATTTGATATCCTAAACCCATCTCACAATCACAGCTCAAGTTTAACTTCATCTCCAGCAAGCACATCGGCAAACTCTCCAACTTCGACGACTTCATCTCCAGCAGGTTCAGCAGGCACTCCAGCACTGGCTCCAACGCCCCCTACAGCACCTGCTTCAACGGCAACATTCCCTCCAACATCTGCTTCAATGGCAACATTATGTCCCGCACCGGCTTCAACGCCACCTCCAACAACCCCTCCACCCTCAACAGCTTGGTCAATGCATCTCCTCACTGACAAGGCAAAAATAGTAGGAATACAATACAAGCATAGCATAGGCACCAATAAACTTAAGCGGATGAACGTGGTCAGTATGCACCAATATGCAATCAAAAGACAAAGAAGGAGTAGGTAGATAAATTGTCTAACCGGATATTGTCCCACCAGAAATTTGATGACCAAAAGACATGTCACCAATGCTTCAGACATAACGAACTCCCACACATAAATTGCTGTACCACAGCTGCATATTTTATGATTCTCTTTGAAGCACTTGCAGTACTCCGTCGGTGGATTTACTCCCGAATTAAACACTAAAGCAACCACAAATGTGGTCACTCCTAATAGGGTATTCCTCTTGGACACAATCTCTTCCCCATCGGTCTGTCGGAAGAGAGTGATATCTGAAACCTATGATGGAGTTAGGGTTTGAATAATCCTAGAACCAAGTGAAGGTTGAGGAGGTTCAACCATGAGAGTAAAAAAAAAAAGAGGCTGATGTTTTGAGAGAGAGAGAGAGAGAGAGATTGACCTCATTAACTTTGTTGCTGAAAAGGTAGCACGAGCACCAAAGTAGTGTGGGTATGTCACTTTCACCTCACTCACATTAGCTATTATGCTTGTTGATGTGAAAAAGTGGTTCGGCACTTTTTGGGTTCAACTTAGTGATGTTGGGCCTTCTGGATGCTTTGGGCCTCGGTAGAGCGCGTGATTTGCAAGAGGAGAAACGCTCGGTAAGGCCTAGGGCACTGGTGTGGTATCGGCCGAAGGCTCTCCGATGCTTAAGTAAGTTCGGATTTAGTAAATTAAACTGACAGATCAATAGGCTTGTATGCCGTTAGTTCTAATTACCTCTACTTTGGGATAGTTGTCCTCTTTTATAGGCCTTGGGAGGTGTGCATATTGTTTAGAATTTTGATGTGGGACTGTAGACGTCGGTTGTGAGCATGCCACGTGTCTTGAAAAAGG
>NW_018922641.1:160861-183984 GCF_002207925.1 Prunus avium
GACGCTCAAGCGTGGTCGGCAATCCGATCGGCCAAGGGCTGTCTTTGCCGCCGAACACGAGGAGGGACCTACCGAGCCTATCAGCATCGCATGTCTGTCTAAGACGGTTCAATTTGTGAATCATATGATCCTTGGTTCGCAAATGGAGCTATCTGAGATAGAGGAGCTCCCGAAAAAGCTTCTTCGGAAGGAGGCTGGTTTCGCCTTCTGTCTTCAAGCCTCGATAAGACTTCTTCATTCTTAATTGAGTTACCATTCGTTATTATAGTTGCTGACTCGAGGCTTCATTTTTCAGGCATCCATGGACATGTGGCTCTGCATGAAGCGGACCCTCACAACCGTCGAGCGCGCCAAAAGGGAGTACGAGGACGACTGTGCCAAGGTTGCCGAAGCTGGCAAGGCGTTTCAGGGCCATGCCCACCTACTGAAGGACAAACAGGCTGTTGAACGACAAGTGAAGGCTTCTGAGGCCAAGCTTGCCGAAATGAGGGTGGCTCTGGATGCAGCGGCGACAGCGGCGAAAGATGCCAAGGCTATCAAGGAGGCGGTACTAGTGACCCTGGAGGAGTCTGAGCGGGCAAAGGCTGCTGAGATTGAGGCCGTCGTTCGGGAGGCGGTAAGGGCTTACCGTTCGTTGGAAGAGTTCACTATCTTTTTGGACCATGAGGTGGGCTTGGAGATGGTGGATCTCCTCTACCGTTTCAAGCGGTTCAATCTTGGGCAGAAGCTCAATCTCCACTTCGCTGCCAAGCCTCCTCCCCTTCTGGAAGGCATCACTGAAGAGATGGTTGAAGACTACGAATAGGGTGCTGCAGGTGCCGGTGGAGAGGCTGTGGCGTGAACTTGCTCGTTCTGTAGTTTGTTATTTTTCTTTTGTATCGGCCATAAGGCAACATGTTCTAAATATCTTGATGCCGAGGGCATCTTTAATTTAATTAACCACTTTTCAGAATCTGTATGTGTCCTATTTTTGCATATCGTTTGACTTAATCTTTGTTGCCGTGGGCTAACAAGTCCTTGAAAGTTTAAATTTGTTTGCCAAGTGTGGGTTTGATCGGTAGGACATAGAGATTTTCTTACTGCCGTAGGCTAATAGTTATTTGCCGTAAGACTAAAAATAAGTAAGATTGCCGACGGCTAATCATGTACTGAACTTTACCGATGCCTTAATTGAATATAACATGTGTCGTTGGCTAATTAATAATGTATAAGTCTGCCGATGGCTAGTAAAACTTTGTTAATTCAATGATTGTTTGTATAAAAACTTTCGAAGTGAATTTTGAATCGGTACCTAGTTTTAATATTCGCCGAAGGCTAAATGATAATCGTCAAGTAATGGAATCGCCGAAGGCTGAAGTACGTACTTGAAAGAAGTTTGAACAAATAAGCTCTTTTCATTTCATATTGCCTTTAGCAAAGATACAGTTCTTACCCTGCCGTTGGCTAGGGGACTATTTATAATAACTTTTCAAGTGCTCAATATTCCATGGATGACTGGGGGTCTTACCATTTGTGTCTCGAAGTCTGTACGTTCCGAATATGAGGATGCTGATGATCTCATAGGGTCCTTCCCAGGAGGGTCCGAGGGCTCCCTCCGTTGGGTTCTTGGTTGCGAGGGAGACCTTGCACATGACCCAGTCTCTGATTCGGAAAGACTGGGGTCTAACCCTCGAGTCATAGTACCGAGAGATGTGCTGCTTGTATGCTTCGTTATGAAGGTTAGCTTGCGCTCGACGCTCTTCAATTAGGTCGAGGTTAAGAGCAAGCGCAACCTCATTTGCTCTGGGTGTGAAGCTTTCCGTTCGGTAGGATGGCTCACCAATCTCAACAGGGACAACAGCTTCCGATCCGAACTTGAGGGAAAAGGGTGTCTCCCCCGTGGAGGTTCGGTAGGATGTTCGAATAGCCCACAGGGCTTCGGAAAGCTTCTCTGGCCAAGTGCCCTTGGCGTTGTGAAGCTGTCGTTTTAATAGCTTCTTGATGATTTTGTTGACCGCCTCGACCTGTCCGTTTGACTGGGGGTGAGCGGGGGAGGCGAAGAATAGATTGATCTTTAGGCGAGTGCAGAATTGCCTAAAGAGTTCCGAATCAAATTGCCTACCGTTGTCGGTGATAACGGCATATGGGATACCAGAGCCTCGGCTTCCACCCATTTTGTGAAGTAGTCAACAGCTACAACAATGTACTTGACTTGTCCTTTGCCCTGCGGCATTGGGCCGATCAGGTTAAGTCCTCATTGGGCAAATGACCAAGGGCTTATGATCGGTGTAAGTAGTTCGGCAGAGAGGTGCGGTATGCTACCAAATCGTTGGCACTTGTCACATTTGTTCACCATCGCGATTGTATCCCGATGCATAGTTGGCCAGTAGTATCCTTGCCGAAAGGCTTTGTGTGCCAGTGATCGGGAGCTTGAATGGTCGCCGTAGACGCCACTATGGATTTCCATCAGGACGTAGTCCCCTTGTTCGGTAGTAATGCATTTGAGGTAAGGAGTCATACAGCCACGTCTGTAGAGGATGCCATTAATGACAGTGTACCTTGCCGATCAGTATCGTAATCTCCCCGATTAGGCTTTGTCGTTTGGGAGGGTGCCGTTCGTAAGGTAAGCATATATCGAAGACATCCAAGTGTCCTCATACCGTATGGCGCAAACGTATGCTGTTGCAGTGCTGTGCCGTTCGTAAGGTAAGCATATATCGGAGACATCCAAGTGTCCTCATACCGTATGGCGCAAACGTCTGCTGTTGCAGTGCTTGGTTGAGTTAATATCTCAATAGGGACCTTTCAACCAATTTTGTCATTGATTGCTGAAGCTAGTCTGGCGAGAGTGTCGGCGTGGCTATTCTCCGATCTGGGTATTTGCCGAATCTCGTAGGCTAGGAACTTGTTGAGCAGTTGATGTGCCGATGACAGGTATGATGTCATGGACACATCCTTGGCCGCGAAATCGGCAATTACTTGGTTTACGATGAGCTGGGAGTCACTATGAATGTTGATCTGTCTGGCGCCCATGCTCTTGGCTAGCCGAAGGCCGGCTAAGAGAGCTTCGTATTCTGCTTCGTTGTTGGACGTTCGGAAGCTCAATCGGAGGGCATATTCCATCTTGACCCTGTTGGGAGCGGTCAACACAAGGCCGGCTCCGTAGCCTTGCTAATTTGGCGAACTGTCCACGTGCAAGACCCAGACAGGGATGGACTTGCCGAAGCGTTCCTGGTTTGGTAAGCTGACATGTGGTGGATCCTTTTCAGAATCTGGCGACATTGCCGAAGGCGTTAGTTCGGAAATGAAGTCTGTGACCGCTTGGCCTTTCTCGGCGGGTCTGGGTTTGAACTGAACATCGAACTCTCCTAATTCAATGGCCCATTTGACCAATCTGCTTGACGTTTCGGGTTTTTGGAATACCTGCCGAAGAGGTTGGTTGTTCAAGATGGTGATAGTGTGAGCCTGGAAGTAGGGTCGAAGTCTTCGTGTAGACGTGACTAAAGCCAAGGCCAATTGTTCGAGTGGGGGGTACCGAAGTTCTGTGTTATGCAGGGCTTTGCTGACATAAAAGATCGGTAGTTATGCCTTCTTCGGCTTGCGTATTAATATAGAGCAAACGAAAGTGTGGGATACCGATAGGTAGAGGAACAGAACCTCCCCGGGAAGGGGTTTTGACAACAGCGGCGCCTTGCTCATATAGTTCTTCAGGTCTTGAAATGCCTTGTCACATTCGGCAGTCCAAGTGATATTATGTTTGCCCCCTTTCAAGGCTTTGAAGAACGGCGCACACCTGTCAGTTGCTTCTCAGTTGCCTTGGAGATGAATAGCATTAGAGCTGCGACTCGTCCGATAAGGCTCTGGATGTCCTTCTGTGTCTTCGGCCTCTCCATGTCTATGAGTGCTTTTATTTTTTCTGGGTTTGCCTCAATTCCCCTTTTACTGATCATGAAGCCGAGGAACTTTCTAGAAGATACGCTGAAGGCGCACTTCGTTAGGTTTAACCTCATTCGGTACTCCTTCAGGATGCCGAACATGAGAGATAGGTTGCCCAGGTGCTCTCATGCCGTCCTACTCTTTACCAACATGTCGTCAACATAGACTTTCATGGTGCTGCCGATATGCTCGATGAAGATTCGGTTGACAAGTCTTTGATACGTTGCCCCCGCATTCTTCAGGCTGAACGGCATGACATTGTAGCAATACAGTCCTTTGTCCGTAATGAAGGCCGTATGCTCGATGTCGGTAGGATACATGAAGATTTGGTTGCATCCTGAGTAGGCATCCATGAAACTCAGTAATTCGTGGCTGGCAGTGGCATCGACCAATTGGTCGATTCTTGGCAACGAGAAGCTATCCTTCAGACATGCCTTGTTCAAATCGGTGTAGTCTTGGCACATTCGCCATCCGCCTTTTGCCTTCCGAACCATAACTGAGTTGGCCAGCCATATCGAGTACGTAGCCTCCCGAATAAAACCAATGTTCATTAGTTTGTCCACTTCGGTCTTCATGGCTTCGTACCATTCGGCGTCATAGGATCGTCGCTTTTGCCAGACGAGTTTGTATGCCGGATCGGTAGGCTAGGTGCCGAAGGCTTCCATAACCAGGCTCAACTTTGTCTACGTGTCTTGTTCCTATAGGCTGTTCATTTTGGTATAAACAATGCTATTTGCATTGCGGTAGGTTTGAACCAGTTTGTGTGCCTTTGAACGAATTCCAAGAAATATTATGACAAAAAAAAAAACCGAATTCACAGCAAGCTAGGTAGATAAAAAGCTTTTTATTAGGGTTTAGTTGGATGTTATGAGGGCCTTTCTGAAAGATATTTTAGCACATAGCTTTTTATTGAAGGCATGACATAGACAGAAGAACGAATTCATAGAAAAAGTCATTGATTAAAAAATCAATTGTAACCACAATTTGTTGACTATTCTTTCGTCCGATGTGCATATCATATGTTTATGACTTTAATTATTAATTAATTATAAAATTTATATTTATAATTATAATTATGATTAATTGAGCAGTGAGCAGCGCGTATGTTTCTCTTTATTTAATTGATTTAATACGTTCTCATGTTAAAGATTGGCATCGATCATTTGCATGCATGTGTGCAGTGGCGGACCTGTGCAGGCGCAAGGAGGCGGACCTGTGCAGGCGCAAGGAGGTGCACCTGCACCTCCGGTCGCCGGAAATCACCATTAGAGGTGCTGGAGTTGCACCTCTACTGCAGACATGCGATGCACAGAAGGTGTTCGACAAAATGCGCAAGTCACTGGGCTTGCCGTGCGCCTGTTTTTTTTTAAAAGATGCCTGGCCAAAACGACGTCGTTTTGGATAAGGATTTTTAAATTTTAAAAAAAAGGGAAACTGATGCTGTAAACGGACCAAGCTTTTTGTGGGCTTTTCAAATGGGTTTTATTTCCTTACTTAATTGGGTTTTATTTCCTTACTCAATTGGGTTCTTTTTATTCAATTGGGTTTTGGGAATTCCTTAATTAAGTATAATTGAAAATTCTCTTTATAAAAGACCAATTTAACATCACCCAATTTCATCAAAGTGTGTGTGCATCACAAGAATCATGTGTTCTTTTTTCCATCTTGAGTACGCCAATCCAAAGTAAGCCGAATGCATTTTTTTTTTCTTGACCAAACTCCAATTTTGTTTATTCTTCTTTTAATATATATATATATTTTGGTTATTTAGCTCTCTCTGCTCTCTCTGCATTTTTTTGGGTATTTTTAGTTTATTCTTCTTTTAATATAATAATAGATATAAAATCCTTCTTTTGTTTTAATTGTACAGTTATGGAACGGTACTTTCAGAGAAAAAGTTTAAATCCTCCTTCAAATAATCCGGGTAGTTCAAATCCTCCTTCAAATAATCGGTTTATGAATATTGTGAAAACAGGAAGGAGTAGAATATACAACTATGTGTATTTACTTCTTACATTAGCTTTAGTTTTACCCGTTGCAACTGATTCGGTTGAGAGAGCTTTTTCAGCTATGAATATTATGAAAACACCATTGCGTAACAAAATAGGGAACCAATGGTTGAGTGATAGCTTGGTTGTTTACATTGAGAAAAATATTTTTTCTTGTATTAATAATGCAAATATAATGCGACGTTTTCATGATATGAAACCTCGTTGGCAACAATTGTATGTTAATTGTAATGTTATTTTTTTAATTAATTATGAATAACATTAGTATTATTTAAATGATAAGGATGTTTAGCTTTTTTTTTTTTTTTTTTGGCAGCTCTTAATTTTTAAAAATTGCACCTCCGCTGAAAAATTCCTGGGTCCGCCGTTGCATGTGTGTGTAGTGTGTATGTTGTATTAATTCTTAATCTCCTATTATTAAGAGTAATTGAGTGATCTTATACTATTTTCTCTCTTGTTGTCGTGGTGCCTAGCCAAGAGGGTCAACTATCTTGCTGACCCGTTGACCGCCGCCTCACTTCATCGTCTGCATCACAACCTTGTAGTTAATTAGCATGTGATAATTAATCAATCACTATATATATTGGGACCGCATAATTAATTAATATTATATTTATTCAATTTGTATACACACAACGTGGCCCTCTCCATGACTTCAAATTTTGCATGGGATATATACCATAAATGTTCTGCCTATACTCCGAGAATATTTGACATACCAATTTATAATTTTAAAGTTGAGTGGTGATTTTCTCACTCCAATTTTACTCACTTACACTCTATTTTATAACTAAAAAAGGAGTGTAAATGAATAAAAAAAGTGTGGGGAAATCATTACCCTTAAAGTTTTGTGGCCGATTGTTAATAAATGTGTACACACGTTTTTATTTTTTCATGAAAAACGTTGCTCTTATAATGCGTCGGACAAAACTATCTCACACACATTAATGGTTATCAATAGTTCATTAATCGTATACAGTGGCGGATTTATTAAGGCACAAGGAGGTGTAGTTGCACCTCCTCTCAAAGAGGCTTTCCTGCTTTGGTAGTGAAAAATCGCATCTATTATGACAAGACTCCTTCAAATGTGTGTCTAGTTAGAATTGCATACTTCTTTTTCTGGCACAGAGACGCTACGCAAGGAAGAAGATGCGCGAGGAAGAAGATGCACCAGGAAGAAGATGTGTGCTGTTTATTTTGGGTTTCTCATTAAATCGATGTTGTCTTAGTATATGAGTTTCATTTAAAATGAAATGATGCGTTTGCTCAAACCTTCTTAGGATATAAAAAAGGCATGTTTGGTGGAATAGTCACCGAATTAAAAAAAATAAAGAATGGAACGATGTATGCTTTTTATCCCTTCCTTTCAAGTCATGTCATCATGAGCAATAGTACTCTCTCATCATTATATTAGGGGAATGCTAGCAACATTCTCTCTAACTTTCTCTTTTGGACCTTCTCCATTTTACTCTTGACAAGTGTCATTGCTCTCTCACTTAAATCAATATTTTAATTACACAAAAGAACATTAATTGTATTTCCGTATTTGCCCTTTTTATTGTTTAAAATAATAAACAATAAAAAAAGGGGTTCTTCAATCCCTCGATCCCTCAGACCAATAAAAAAAAAAAATTCACTCGATCCCCACCCCGACTAGCCTTCGCCCTCGCCCCACCTCTTCCTCCTCCTCCTCCGGTAAAACCCAACAGTCAACACGGCGATCACACCCACAACTCATCTATAGGTGCCCAAATAATAGGTGCCCAAATAATAGGAATTAAATATAAATGCTAAAAAGTAGGGATTTTTAATGGAATGCTATAACGTTATTTTATTTCCAAAAACATGACTAATTTTTTGGAGTCAAACTTGCCTTGTTTTTGGGAGTCAAACTTGTCTGTTTGCAGTGGCGGAGCTAGGATTCTTAGCATGGAGGGGACAAAATTTCAAAATCACTTCCACATAGATTTTTTATCTTCAATTGGGAGGGCCATCACTAATCTAATTACAGTAATTGTATTGCTATAACATATATATTTTATAATATATTACAATAGATTAAAAATTAAATGGGGGGGCCAGGGCTATGGCAGGCCTGGCTATGGCTCCGCCCCTGTCTGTTTGTATAGTCCTATTGTAATTGGGTCTTGTTTGTATAGTCCTATTGTAATTGGGTTTTCTCTTTTGTTGTAATTATGTCTAGGGTTTAGCACTATGTACTTCTTTATAAATACCCCATCTTTGGACTAGAAAATTCTCATATATTTGTTGCCATTCTATTGTTTCCTCATCCCCACTTTGGCGTCTTCCAATTTCATAGGATTTGATTCTCTCTAAAACTTTCCATTACCCAATCAATTCCTTACTTTTGTTTGTCTGTTAAGAGGAGTGAGCCTTAGATATATATATATTATTTACATTATGCTCCGTAGAGGGGCAATCTATCCTACTATTTTGTTCCGAGTATGTTTTCCAGGTCTAGTCGTTTTTGCATGTTTCAGTTTCGTTCTCTTCTACAATCTGCAAGAACCCGAGTTCAGCGTCACAAATGTCTTTCTTACTCAATTTACCTTCGACACACCCACCGACCAGAGTCTCCACGACAACCTTACTCTTGACATCACAATAACAAACCCTAATAAAAGGGTAGGCATAGAGTACCGTGACATCCAAGCCACTGCAATGTGTGGACATGAGACGTTTGCTCTCTTGAGTTTGGGTGGTGGGATATTAGCACCCTTTTATCAAGGCCACGAAAACACCACCGTTTTGCATAATCTGTTGGGTCAAGGTAAGCAGTTGGTGCGGTTTGAAGAAGCTCAGCTTTGCAAGTGTAAATCCGAGACCGTTGCTGGTGTCTATAGTATTGACTTGCAGCTTGCTCTTCGGGTGAAGGCTAGATACCTCATGTCATACAAGGGCAGAAGTAATAAGATTGGCATCCTCTGCAAGTTGTTGGTTCCTTTGACTACTTTTGGAACATCTGTTGATGGCAATGGCGGCGAGTGTTTCAACACTACAAAGTGCTTCAATACTAAAAAATTCTTTCCTGAAACTATTTAACCTTTTGTGGCAATCCTCCTTATTTCATTCGGAACGTTCTCTTTTCAGTCTTGTCATGGTGTTTAAGTTTTTATTTTATAGAGAAGATGTTTAAGTTATCATATCAACTATCCTTTTCTTTCACGAAAAAAAGGAAAGAAAAACAATATGTGGTAATATTATACATTAAATTTAAATTTGTATAAACTATTTCTCAATGATCGATAAATCTAGTATTGAAGGCCTACCCAATTATTTTAGCAAATATGTCATGTGTGCGTTTATTATGAGCGGTGATTTTCCCACTCCCCATCCAATCTAATCCAATCTAGCGAGAACATACAATTTTATAAAAAAGGAAGTTGAAAAATCAGTGCACTTTATTCTTTGTGCCCAAGTACTAATTAATACCAAACACTTTAATTATCACCATGTTCTCAAATTTTAGGACACAATTAAGTAAGAGAAAATCCATTATTCGTGCCCAGTCAAACCCAAATCCTTTTTTATCTCTCTGCCTCCTCTGGCTCTGTTTCAGAAACCTGGACAATCCATCCTGACGCTGCGTGTGTGATGAACTGCTTGTCGCACGTTTCGTCATACGCAACCGCCATTTTCAGAACGAAGGGTCGGTTCGTGGCGATGAGTTTTCTGTACAGACCTTGTTCGTGGAAAAGAAAATTGGACCTTTCGTGTGGGGTGAAGTGCATCAACTTAGAATCAACTTGATTCCATGTTCAGCTCTGCTGATCTCGAAGCAAAGCCGGCAGCAGCATCAGCAGCAAGACGACATAGTCTCGTTCACCGAGGAAGTCAGAAGCTGAACCGGTTGTGGAGCTGGCAAAAGATGCCTTCTATGTAGTGCGCAAAGGAGATATTGTTGGTGTTTATAAGAGTTTCGGCGATTGTCAGGCTCAGCTTAGTTCTTCGGTAATTTTACATTTTTCTTTTTCTGGGTTAAATGGGTTTAATGTGCTTGAACTTCACTTCACTTCGCCCTTTCTTTTTTGTTTGGAATTGTAGTAGATATTTGATCCTCCGATTAGTGTGTACAAAGGGTACTCTTTGCCTAAGGACACTGAAGAGTATCTTGGTTCATGTGGACTTACGAATGCCATTTACACAATCGCGGCTGCAGATTTGAAGGACGATATTTTTGGCAAGCTTATGCATTCCCCTTTTCAAGTAAGAGTTCACTTGCTACCTTCAATTTCGTTTTCCGATTTCGATTTCAAAAAGGAAAATTTTTTACGTGTGCCCATTTGGAATTAAACTCCTAATTAGACTTCCAATGGACCAGTGAGATTTATCATTTATGGCATAGCAGTTGATTGTGCTTGTATCTTGTATTATAGATTATTTTTGGTAGTTGTCAGCTCCTTTGCATGTTCTGGAGTAAGAGAGACAATGTACTATGCGCAACAGAGACACTTTTTAACTTTGAGGTTGAAGAATGTAATAGTTAGTCTGAGCTCAAGCTTTTTTGGACAGGTGTTTTTGAATTAATTTGAGTTGCTTCTCCGTGCATCTCGTACTAATTATCTATAGATTGGGAGTATAATTTATTTCTTTTTTCACTTCAGGATCCAGCATCTTTGCAAGGTGGAGCATCTGTCACGGATGCGCTTGAAAGGAGATCCCATGAAGTGCCTGCATCAGATAATTTGGTGAGTTCATAATCAGGGCTATCTCTGAACTGGAATACCGTCATTAGAGAAAATGAAGAACAATTGTCTTGGAAATGCTATCACTTTATTATTTCTGACTATCTACCAGTAAAATTTGTTGTATTCTTCAGCGTTTCTATTTTGCCTGTTACTAGTACTTTGCATTGAGGTTGGTTTTGGGTTTCTATGTATTCTCATGACACTCACCTTAAGTTCACACCTTTATTCATGGGCTTGCCCTTGTTTGAAAAATTAATTCATTGCTCAGTTACCAGCCTTAGTAAAGTAACAAAACTAAAAATGGGTACTAATAATAATGTGGGCCTTGGTATCTGTAACTCTTCTAGATAGGGAGCACATAAGGGTTGGTTTTCTTCATATGGTGTGACAAGGAATAATATCGAATGACATTGCAAAATCTGAGTAAAGGCTATTGCTAGACATTCCACATTCTTTTGGTATTTGATTCTGGATTGTGCATGGGGATTTTGATATTTTGCATTTGTAAATAAAATCAATTATGAAAACTTTGAGGGAAAATGCAAATTTTATATGAGAGAGACAGACACAAGATTAGAAAAGCCCATCTTTCCAAATCAAAGAACACAATTTATACACTTTTAATTTAGATCTGATTTTCTTTAACTGCTTAATCATGGCTCTTTGCATGGGCTTTATAATAAACATGTTGGATTTTTGTTGTACAGCTATGAATAAAACAGGAATGAACTATTTCACTTCCCAGATATTTGGATTTGGGGTTAGGTAGACATCCCTGATCCTTGTATAAGTAATAGGCAATCTAGTCTTACTGCAACCTTTCCATAGCCCATCTTTCCAAATCAAAGGAAGTTGGTTTTAGTTTCCCTTTATTAGACTTTCTTTGGCCATAATAATTCAAAACGCAGAGGAACGCTTTTGAACCTTACATCCACACCATTTCTGAAGGTTGATACCATTAGGTTCGTCAGGATGGATGTCTTTAAGATTCTAGGGATTCTTTTTTCTTTTTCTGATAAAAATCGTAGCAAGAAACTTATTTTAAAACTTGACTTATTATTCTGTGCATAGTTCTAGTTCTAAACTTTGTTGTTTGAGAAAAACTTTCGGCTCTTGGCTTCGAGTGAACAAGACTTTAGTCATGATAAACTAATCGAATTTGGGCCGATTTTTATGCATATGAATGTATGAATGCAAATCATATCAGTTGCAAGTGCTTTTGCTTTTAGTCTGCATCTCATATTTTTCGCTTGTAATCTTTTGAAAATGTGGTCTAAATTTCTCAGTTTATATGTTTGTGCAGCTGCACTGAAAGTATTGTCATACTTGCCTTTCCCTTACTCTGCTTTAAGCGCATTCATGGTAATCCCAACTCCTCAGAGAGAGGTTGTCAATGATTATGTTGCCAAACGGCGCTATGACATCTTCGGCAAGTCTGAAGATTGCTTAGTCTTGCAAGAGAAAGAGTTGCTGGAGCGTTTCATTGATAGGGAAGAGATAATGTATCGAGCTCGATCAGATTTTTAATTAGCTCCCATAAATCTAGCTATCACCTACGTTTTGGTTATGGTTGATATAAAGAAATGAAATAAAATATATCATTCTGTATACAATGTGCCCATTTTGATTACCACAATGTGATACAACAGTTCAATCCTAGATTGCAGCTTTGAGCTGTGGCATTTCTGCATTCTGTTATTTTTATCCATTCTGAAATAAGCCAGCATTAAAATCTTGGTTTGAGCAGAGTCAATACAAAAGCCTCGAAGGTTTTCACAGAAAAAAAGCATTTGTAAGTTTACTAACAAAACGTTTCTGTTGGTGTCATAGGGCTTGACTGAGAATGAAGAGCCATTTCCAATAATTGGCGTATGCCCTGATATGCGGCGTGCACACGGTAATCTTTAGAAAAAAGCGAAAGAATATATGAGCTCGCTGCAGGGCTCCGTTGTTTGCAAGGGAAGGCTCAATACGCATGTATACTTGCTCTACGATGCTAGCTTTGTCTTTCCCATGCGACGTGGGATTTAAGGTTTCCATCATTCTCAGCTGGACTAAAGAAGCATAGTTCTCAAACTTTTTCGCCTTGAAAGGAATAAAAAAAACATTTTATGCCCAACAACTGTCTTCGTTGGTCCATTCAGGTCATAGAAACTATTGAAAGGTGAGTTGAGCACTCCTCCCAAATGAACCAAACCAGGTTCATATTTCTCCTTTGAAACTTCTCAACAACTGTCTCCATTAGTCCATTCATTCAAGTTCTTGCTGATTAAAATCCGTTATAAAAATACCTGTAGGAAACCTTTTTATCGTTTCCAGCCTCACTATATCCTATTCTTTAGTAAAAGGCGGAAGAATAATTTGCTCCGTGCTCACTGCACGACTCGGTGGTTTGGAAGTGAAGCTCAAGATGCTTAATATAGTAGCTTCTCATTTGTTGGTTTGTCGTTCTTTTTTATGTGGGTTTTTTTAGATCATTCATATCTTCACTTCTCATGCCTACTCGGACTTTAAAAGTATTTTGATTTGGAACCTTTCCTTTTGTAAATAATGTTAATGGCCATTACCTTTCTCTTAGATAATCAATCATTGAAACTTGTGGTATGTCTGCACTATATCATTCTTATCATCATTCTTATCCAGCCTCACTATATCCTATTTTTCTCTCGTTAAGACAGAGAATTAAGATAGTATAAAATATCATTGGTTGAGAGATATGGACAGAGAATGCCGTAAAATGTTCTAAACCGTTCAAACTGTTGTAAATGCATGAGTTGGTGGATGACCACCATACCTCTTAGCATTCACCCTTTCTAATTCTATGTAATTTATACACTAAATACCATAGTTATGGGCTTGTAACTTATGAGTTGTTAATGTCTTCTTACCATTATAAGCCTATAAATAAGAGGTCTTATCAAGATGAGAAATAAAAGTTGATTGAACAATAATTTCTATTGTCTTCCTCTACTTTCCAATTCTCTCTACAATTTCCCCTTAGTTATATAACACGTTATCAGCACGAGTCTCTAACCACTTGAGATAGCACAGTTTCGTCTCAAGTACGAAAGCTCTTCTTACATAGGCTTATCAAATGGAAAGAAGTGCATCAACAAAAGGAAGCTGAACAACAAGATTCCAAACAGATAAGAATTATTATTTTTATATATTTTCATTTACATATCTAGTGCATAGAGGTGTCAAACGGGACGGGCCGGCCCAGCACGGCACGAGCCCAGCCCGTTTAAATGAGGCACGGCACGGCACGAGCACGAATATTAATGGGCCGTGCTCGGCACGGCACGAAAACTTGGGCCGGGCCGAGATCAAGAAATAGGTCCAATGGACCAGGCCGGCCCATGGCCCGACATGGGCCGGGCTTGGCCTGAGCCCGCTTCAAGCACGGCACGAGCCCAAGCACGGCCCATTTAGCATTTTTTTTTCTTCTCAAAAAGTCAAAATGCAATAATTTGACATCTAATGTCATTGTTTATATGGTTTTTTAATCAATACATATGACATATACGCTTCTCCTATAATCAAAGCAAAACATTTCTTCACATATAAAATAATAAGTTGTTTAAAGATAAAAAGTTCAAGTGGACTTTGTGGAGTTGGACATTTTTTGCCCTCCGCCCCTTCATATTGTTTGGATGTTTGATTGATTAATGTTTTCAAATAGTTCATAATTTCTTGCCTCTAATTATATTTTTAATGTTTATAATTTGAATTATCTAGTGGAAAAAAAAAATCAAGTGAAAAAAATTCAAATTAAATGGGTTGGTTCTTGGGCCCGAGTATAGCACGAGCATGAGCACGAGCACGGGCACGGCACGAGCCCGGCCCGGCCCGTTTGAATATGGACATGGGCTTTGGCCCGGGCCAGGATCAATGATTTTATTAAATGGGCCGGCACGGCACGGCCCGATAAATTAAATGGGCCGGCCCGGCACGGCACGAAAATGTTAAAAGCACAAGTTTACAAAGAAATTAGCACTTTTATTATAGATATCTATCTTGTTTATCTATTTACAAGATTTCAACTGTATTTTGTTATTTGTCAGAAATTCAATATTTTCATTAAGAGTAAAGATCAATATCAACGTGATATTTCATGTCACCAATCTTTATGAGGTAAAGTGAGATACTCAAGAATTTCAATTCTTATAGAACTAATGGAGGACAAGAAGTTCCTCAATTCTTATTCAATCATGTAAGGGTCATAAGATCCTTAAATTTCAATCCTTATAATATAAATATTTGTGGACTTGAAGTTCCCCAATTCTTAAAAGGCAAATGAAGACCTGAGGCTCTTTGATTTATTTTTCATTAGAACCAAAAATTTCAACAATTTATTTTATTGCAATATTTTAATGTTTGATGTATTTTATTTTATCTCAGTTCTTTTCTTTAGTGTTATTTTTATTTTATGCAGGGACCTGAAGTCCCTAAATTATATAATTAAATAAAGACCCGAAGTCTCTTAGTTCTCAATCCATATAATATCTATATAAGGACTTGGAGTTCTGCAATTCTCAGAAAGTAAATCAAGACTTGGAGTTCTTTGATGTTTCTCTAACTTGGAACCAGAAGTTCAAACAATTTATTTTACTTTTATTGTTATATTCAATTATTTGTTTTCATTTCAATAATTTATATTTAAAGACGTGAAGTTCCTCATATGACCCGAAGTTCAAATATCTTAGAAACTGAAGTTCTTATTATATCTAATCCAAACTATAAGTTTCGGCCACATGTGCATTAAAATAGGTGAATTCTAGAACTTGAAGTTCTAATTGTGTCAACCTCCAAATTGATATTTTAATAAGTGCATATGTATTATGATTTTGGGCTAAAAAATATACATCATGTTAAGAACCTGAAGTTCCGACATTATTTGGATTTCATGTCTTCTATTTTTTTTTATAAATTTATTGTTGTTTTATTTTATTACCTTGAACAATATCATATTACTACAAATTTGGACATGCAGTTCAAAACCATATATTCTTTTTAATTTGAAATATGCACCCGAACCTGAAGTTTCAGATATACGTCAATATATATCCAAAGTTCATAAATGTCTATTGAGATTAATATTAATATGACCACGTAGTTCATATCCTGTAAAGAACCTGCAGTTCTGGCATAACATATATAAAATGTTAATTAAACCTGAAGTTCAGAATCAAACGTTGTTTTTTTTTCTTTTATCTTTATCATGGTTTCCACAGTGGAATCAAAAGATTGGAACTTTCAAGTTCATTGGTTCTTAGTTTTTATTATTCTTATATTTTATTAGAACCTGTAGTTCTATGTCACACCATCTAATTGGAACCCGAAGTTCTTCAATTATCATGTTTATGCTATTGCTATCAAATTGAGCTTGAAAGACCTTTGATTCATCATTTAGTTTTGAACATATTTTTCTTAAAATCAATACTTTTATGTGATCTTTTTTAACTTGATGTTCAAGATCAAATTCAGTCTATAGCCAGAAGTTTTATTTATATGACTTGCTAGAATCCGAAGTTCTATACTTTAAAACTTAAGTTCAAGACTTTTTAAATTTTCTGTTTATAATAAAAATTTACAAATATCTTCATATTAGAACATGTAATTCTATAAATTAAATTTATCTTATAACATTCTATTTTATGTTTCATATTTTATCATATTTTATTTTATTTGTAGAAGTCGGTGTTATTATTATTATAAGTTTTTTTTTTATAAAAATAATGCTACTTTATTGTCTTTGTGAATTATTTATTTATATATCTTATTTGGACCAGAAGTTCCATGTTAAGCAATTAGTTGAAACTAGAAGTTTCATTATACATATTTGAAATACAAAATTTAATTTGAGATTATAAAAATCCAAACTATTTGCAATGACATACTTAATTCAAAACCTGAAGTTTTGATTACACATTTTAATCAAACCTGAAGTTTTGGATATTTAATTTGTATTATGATCCAGAAGTTATCTCCAAACCAGAAGTTATGGATTTTGAAATTTTAAGTGTATTATATGAACCAGAAGTTCAATGAATTTTTTTTGGGTTATATGTTTCATGGACATCCCAAAGGTAGATATTCTTATATTTACAAATAAGAAAGAAAATATAGATCTAAGTAGGATTGTAATGTGGAAGAGCATAAATGAATAAATTTATCCTTTCATGTTTCAGGTGCTCCGGCAATAGCAATATGGAAAATATGATGTGTTTCAATTGTTGGTAAATAAAAAGTCTTTATGAATCCACGAATTTCATATGATTGGATCTATTATTTCCTGAAGAAATGTAAGCATTACATAATTCCCTGAAACGAATGTAAGCTCTATATCATTTTCGGAAACAAATGTCACTTACACATTATCCCGAAAGTGAAATATTTTTTAAGTTAAATAGTATAAAGGGAGGGTCTTGTATGACAAAGCCTCCGAGAATTATGATATTTTTAGTGAAACAACACACACAACTATTTGAGTTGAAAATTATTTTTGAGTTTAATTACCACTCATTTTGGTAAATATCATATTAGGTTTTGCAAACCTAACCAAAAGCTATTGACAGGTCAAATTAAATACTTACAATGTTTGATATTACTTTGTTCCAGAAGAAACTTACATAGCTTCATACATACCCACAATGGAGTTAATGTTGAAATTATGAATAAACATGATTGGTACTTATGATCTTGTGCCAAAAGCATACTAATCATAATTTGCTTCATATGAACTCATTTTCTGATAAGAACCAAAAGTTCTTTGATCTGTAATAATTTATGATGTGAAAATTTTATTTTTTGATTGAATAGTTTTGGAGACCATGGTATTTATGTTACACTATATATTGAGCGAACCTGAAGATTTTGCTTCACATTATCATCTTTATATTATTTATATTTGGTCTTTGAAGGACAACATTTACCACTCCAATCAAATAGCACTATTTTGATGAGGCCAAAATTCCCGTCGTTAGGGGGAGATTTGGTTGTTCCTAAAAGAACAAAGAGCAATGTGAATGATTATGGAATATATTTATTATTGTCTCATCAAACAAATTGGTATAGAAGATAAATGCCAGAAACATATTCAAACACAAAAAGGATTGTAAGTCAAATGACCGGAAGCATATACTGACACAAAGTAAGTGACTACTAATAACCAATTTGTTGCATGCCTGAAGCATGATAGATTTATAAATTGCAAAAACTAAACTCCCCATAAAAGTTGTTGGATGCCTGAAGCATGACAGATCTATAGGTTCCAAAGACTTAATTCCTCAGAAGAGGAGATTAATTGCAAAGTTTAAGCCCTACTCAAAATAACGCTCTAGAAGAGGTTATAATCCATATTCTATAAATTTTACATCTTAGAAGAGATATTTGTCCAAAGTGACAATGAAAGCCTCTGACGTGGCACTGGTACCAGAAAATAATGAAAGTAATGAGATGCTTATAAATTATGTATGCTCATGCACATGAGAATCGTGGGATCATGAATTGGTGATATATTGGTTTATAGTACGTACTAAAGTTATCAAGGGCTATGCATGATGATATTGCACCACTTGTTATAATTGTCGACAAATGTAAATAATGATTGGCCAACTGGAAGAGGCAGTCCAGTAAAGTTGAATATTTCCGGAAAAAGTGCAATAATTGAACCTATAGTTAAAACACCAAAAAGATATAAAAATGTATATGTTACAAATTGGTGTTCGAGATGAAGTGAAATAAATCACTTGATGATATGGCACAACGTTTCCCAGTAAAGACATATGATTATGATGGTAAACATATGTAGCTACGTTATGCATTTTTATGAAAAATTCATGTGTATAAAAATAACTGAAGGATTCAGAATGCCTGAAGCAAATGATTTAAAATATGATGGCTTGTAATGATCCTTGTGTGGATTAAAGTATTGTGGTAGAATATGGTATAATCGTCTTAATGAATATCTATTTCAAAAGGGATATATAAATAATTTGGAAATGAGTTTACCATCATTGCAGTATATATATATATATATATATATATATATATATATATATATATATATATATATATATATATATATATATATATATATATATATATATATATATATATATATATATATATATATATATATATATATATATATATATATATATATATATATATATATATATATATATATATATATATATATATATATGTAGAATTTTGTTAGAACTCTTAAAGAGTTTACAAAGGCTTCCCCTGATTTAATAAAGGAATTTGAGATGAAAAATCTAAAAAGATTATGAAGTTAAGCATATCGCCAGAAGCGATCTTTCTAAGAATATATAGGAATAAATTCTGAGAGAAGTAAAATGTCATACATTATATAAATTATTGAAAGAAAATCTCTAAGAAGTTAAGGAGCCTGAAGCTCAATGTCTATACTCAATTTTCATGAAATGAAAATGATCTAATTGCCTAAAGTGAGTGTATTGATTGAATTATGAGTTCGAGATCAAGTTCAATATCGTTGCAACGTATTCAAATTTTTAAAGAAGTTATTAGAATATTTAGGTCTCTTGAAGAGCCTATGACATGCTAGCATAGTATACAAAAATTTATATGAATAGCTTATTACATCATGCAATTTTATACTCTTGTCCTTGTAACGGTAACGTATGAGTTGGCCTATATTATTATTTTGATGGTATTATAGAATATGATGTTATTTTAAGAATTGTTAATGTGAAAGGATTTGTGAAAATAGTCTAGATATTTTTGGTATTTCTCTAACCTCAACAGGGATTCAAAGGAATGACACACATACATCCTCCAGTGATGATATTGAAGAAATGTTTATACAAAGCATTACCAAACCTTGCTCTGCAGGAGGAAAATGAGATATCAATATCATTTGTGTTATATCTTAAAATAATTCAAGTTTGTCCTCATCAGGGGGAGGATTCAACAATTGTCTACATATAGGACATATGCGTGCTGTACTCTTTTCTCTTGGACCAAGTTTTTGTCCCACTGAATTTTTCCTATCAAGGTTTTAACGAGGCAGCATAAGCGCGTCCAACACCATATCAATGATCCAGAAGAATGTTGCACTCTTTTTCCCTTTGCTTAGGTTTTGTCCCACTGGGTTTTCCGAGCAAGGTTTTTAATGAGGCAACTATGTCAATTGTATGGTGGACATCTAAGGGGGAGTGTTGTAAATGCATGAGTTGGTGGATGACCACCATACCTCTTAGCATTCACCCTTTTTAATTCTATGTAACCTATACACTAAATACCATAGTTATGGGCTTGTAACTTATGAGTTGTTAATGTCTTCTTACCATTATAAGCCTATAAATAAGAGGTCTTATTAATATGAGAAATAGAAGTTGATTGAACAATTTCTATTGTCTTCCTCTACTTTCCAATTCTCTCTACAATTTCCCCTTAGTTATATAACACAAACTACAATATTAGAACTTGAATTATCGAGCTCAGCCAGAGATGGGTAAGTTCCCTCCAAAAATGGGCGTATGCCGCTAATTGCAGTGCGCACACGGTATTCTTTAGTAAAAGGCGAAAGAATAGTTCGCTCTGTGCTCACTGCACTACTCTGTGATTTCTAATTGTAGCTCAAGCTGCTTAATATAGTAGCTTCTCAGTCGTTGACTTGTTCTTTCTGATGTGGGACTTTTTTACACAATCCCTATCTTCATTTCCCACCCAGGCACGAACCTTAGTGCATTCTTACATGGGCTATAGCCTGGGGTGCTTTTAATTTTTTACAGCCCAAAGCAAATTTTTAGCCCGCCTCAAGCACACTCACACAGCATTAATTATATATATATATATATATATATATATATATATATATATATATATATATATATATATATATATATATATATATATATATATATATATATATATATATATATATATATATATATATATATATATATATATATATATATATATATATATATATATATATATATATATATATATATATATATATATATATATATATATATATATATATATATATATATATATATATATATATATATATATATATATATATATATATATATATATATATATATATATATATATATATATATATATATATATATATATATATATATATATATATATATATATATATATATATATATATATATATATATATATATATATATATATATATATATATATATATATATATATATATATATATATATATATATATATATATATATATATATATATATATATATATATATATATATATATATATATATATATATATATATATAAATATTTTTGCTAATCATGACACCTAACCATTTTTGGGCCTATGGTTAAAACCCTAACCATGGTTAATTTTATTCTGCTTTACAGGGTTGCTACATTTCCATCCATAATTACTTTTGCCTAAACATGGAAATTTTGATTAGATAATTACAAGGATACCAACATTTAATTTTTGGTTTGCCATATTTTTACCTCAATTTATTTTATTTTGTTAGGTATTTTATTTCACAATGTTCCGTTTGGTCACATTTTCTAATCGTTTCAAAAATTGCGTGGTGCATCTATTTTGAAATAAGCGCTTAAAGTACATTAGTTGATAGCTAAGACAGGTATATTCAATTAAAATTTTAATAATTTTTAAAAGAGTAAATGCTTGTAAAAGTTAATGAAATTACACACAATGGTACTAATACTAAATGAAAGACAAATGAGTCTCATCTAGTGACACAACACTTTAGCATCTCACCTAAGTATGTAAATACGATGAAAAGTTACTAATGAGTGATATTTCTTTTTATTATTGAAAGATGTCTAAATTCGAATCATTTCTCTCCATTGCTTAAAAAAGAAATAATAATTGGCTAGCTTTTTCCATTCCTATTTAACTTTTATTGTTGAAGTCATAGTTAGAATTCTTTTTGAAAATATGGATGGATATTACATTCCTTGTAATTTTATTTTATTTATCGTTACAACGAGAAGGACGTGAAGTCTAATCTCACTGACTCGATTGAGAATTCACATATTATGTGCGAGGAGGATTGTTTTAGTACATCGGGGCTCTCAATATGCCACCTGTAGTTTTTGGTGTGTGTGAAAGAGAGAAACTGTCTTTTATTTTGTAATTCTCAGTTACAAATACAAACTTTAGTTTTTTAAATTGACTGGGATTTAGGTGACAAGTGAATAATATGGACAATGTATTACTGATGCTGAATAACATGATATTATTATCTGATGTCGATCACAGAATTCCATTTCACATTCTAGTGCACTTCCTCTGTTCTTATGATGAAGGCTTAGTTACCATTATGTTTCTTCCTCCGTTTTGATAAGAATTCTGAATTATACACAAAGTGCTTTTGCATTCTTGTCTTGGAAATGTCTTGGCTGCTCTTTCAGAATTTCAGCTTTTTCAAGCTCAAGCTGTTCATGTTGATGTAATAACAGCTCTTTCTTTGGTTGGACAAAAATGAAACTCTTAACAGAAGTTAAGGGTAAACATCAAAGCAGTCAAAAAGGATTTGTAGACAATGTAAGACGTTGGATTATTCCAATTACCTACTTAAGTGGTCTTCTAATCATCATAGGGTTGTCTTGGGCTCAATATTGATCAAGGACTCAATTACTACTCGGCCCGTAGCCTTTGTATGAGTGTTTAAGTTAAATACATGGGCCACAGGGATTCCTAATTAATATGGACTAGGGTTTTTATTTCCTAATGTAATAAGGACTGCTTGAGAGTTTTTTCTTGATGGGAGAGACTCCCAGGCAGATGCATATAAAACACAAGTGCCCCTGCTCAACCGATCAAGCCAACCCACACAAAAGAATTCACCCCATCTAGAATGAGTGTATGAGGGATCGGATTGAGGAGATGTGCTCTTGTATATTCTTGATGTGTGTTCTATCATGTGTAGTCATTCTAGTTTACATGTGGTATCAGAGCCTAGGCTGCATGTTTTAGAACCGAAAGATTGGGCGAAATCAACCCAACCCCTCCACGCTTCCTCCATCCCCACAACATCAAAATCTCCTTCAATTTTGGACTTACAGAAGATTATGGTTCGGCTTTGTGCACAACCACCATAAACTCCGAAAGGGTTCGCTGGTTCAGGCTTTTCTGTAGCTGCTAAGGTTCAAAGGAGGAGTCTTTCTCGGGTAATTTAATCATCAAGATGCCAATTTTGACTGCTGCAAGTACAATTGTTAGCTCGCCTCTATTGCCAGCAGTAGGTCAATATGTGGTGATGGAAGAATAGTATTTTTTAAGATCAAACCAGTGGGGCTTGGTGCATATTTATCACTTCTTGAGAGAAGAAAACCAGTCATTGGTTCCTGTCGGTCTGCTTCTGTAATATGTGCTTCTGCTTCAGTTAGTTTCTTATTTCATATCTTGTATCATTTTACATGCTTTCCGTGTCTTTACATGGTGATATAATTTTGATTTGTTGCA